>PTEX01000274.1:433756-573248 GCA_003342815.1 Eudromia elegans | reverse complement strand
GCTGGAGCTGGGCAGGGAGGAGGCGGCCGACGCGGAGCCTGCGGGGGAGGAGTGCAGCTGGGCCGGGCTCTTCTCCTTCCAAGACCTGCGGGCCGTGCACCAGCAGCTGTGCTCCGTGAACTCGGAGCTGGAGCCCTACCTGCCCGCCTTCCCCGAGGAGCCCTCGGGCATGTGGACCGTGCTCTTCGGGGCGCCGGAGCTCTCCGAGCAGGAGATGGACGCGCTCTGCTGCAAGCTGCAGGTTTACCTGATGCACAGCTTGGATACGTGCGGCTGGAAGATCCTCTCGCAGGTGCTCTTCACGGAGACCGACGACCCCGAGGAGTACTACGAGAGCCTGAGCGAGCTGCGGCAGAAGGGCTACGAGGAGGTGCTGCAGCGGGCCCGCCGGCGCATCCAGGAGGTGAGGCCACCAGTCCCCTGCCGGTCCCCCGCCTCCACGTGGCCTGGTTTTCACCGTCCTCCYTAGGTGCTCGCTCCTGCTGGGTAGCTTAAAGATAAAACCTGGGGAGTGTGAGAAAACGAGGCCCAACCCTTCCTAGGATCTCCAGGTGCAGAGCTCCATGGTTGTCCAAGGTGGCTCTGCACGTGGTTACTTRCAGGAGATTTTAGAGGTCAGTGAGCGAGAGTCTGGTGTTTGGCAAGATCTCACTGCCAGACTTGTGTTGTGTTGTTGCTTTGATTTGCACCAGGATGAGTTGGAGCTAGGATTTGTCTGTTTAGTGGGAGCAACAACATGTAGTGTTTGACAGCACGGTTTAGACTTCTGAAGCCAAGAGTTTGAGGTTCCCACACGCTCTCAATCTAGTATTTCAAGTGAGATGATGCTTCCAGTGGAATTGGAATAACGACCCTTATGTTGAGCTGGTAAACTCTTGGAGCTGGGACTTTAAAGCTGGGCTACCTTGGAGTTAGGATTTTACAAAGGCAAACTGCCTGCTGCTAGCACGTTTTTACTGTATTGCCATTGTCAAGCAGCATCTGACAGTGCTTGGATGTTTCAAGTCGTACTTGTGCACTTTCTTTTGCTTTATTCTGTTTAGGGAAAAGTAATTGAGGATATTGCTAGGTCTAACACCTCCTTAGCCTGTAAGATTTTTTTTCTCACTTCTTCGTGGCTTGAGGTACGCAAGGACCCAGATATTGACAATAATAATGAGAATTTTACTCTTGTTTTTTGTGTTTGTGTAGCCTTTGTCCAGAATGTATGGAGGGCTATCTAGACATGGTTATATGTATGAATCACGTTATGGAGCTGTTAGCTTTGCAGATGCCATATAGACTCTGTTGTATGGATATAAACTGAGGTTGACTGCTCCAGCTGCTCATATGCTTATCCTACCTGTATTTCATGTTCAAAAATGTGTGGTAATGAATTTTTATTTTCCCCTCATGGAGTATGAACAGTCCTATTAAATACATGGTCTTGGAAATGATTATCAGACTCAAAATGCATGCTTTTTGCTGGAACCACTGATTCAGAATTACTCTGCAAGAACTGTTTATTACCTGGAACATTTCAAGTTCTGTTAGCACTAGTAGCAAGAGAAAAAAAGATTATTGGTAGGTTACGCAAGCTTCATTAAGCATCAAAATACTGAAACTACGGCATCGTAGTCCGAATCAATATTCAGAACTTGGCAAAGGTGAAATGTTAGCAGCACGTATATGTGTATTTGGCCACAGGGCCACCTTCCATGGTAACAATCTAGTAGTGCACCTAAAGCCACTACAGCTGTACTTCTGTCACTGTTTATTGTGTAAATTGATCCTTCTTTAATTAAAGGTAGTTCATGTTTAAGAAAAGAAACCAATAGAGTGACCTGCTCTTCCCCTTTTGGCTCTTAGGTTTCTCTTTTCCTTACCTATTAGTGGTTTGCTTTGTTCGGGATGTCTGTCTTCTGAGCAAACAGTAATATCATTTGTCATTGCAGTTCCAAGAAAATGAAGCGATGGGTGGTATTGCTGGGTATTTCTGAAATAAGGGTTTTTCTTAGTGTGAAAAAAATCTTACCGAATCAACATTTCATCTTTTTGTATTTATTTACTTTCTGATCTGTATTTGAAATCAGCCTGTTAGCTGTTGAATTCCTGTAATTTTAAGAGACTTTGCCTTGTTAGGCAAACTTAGGGGGAGAGGGGAGTGAGGAATTGTGTTTTCATTTGCAATTGAAAAAAATACCAAATAATACATAGGGTCTTCATGAATGTAAGCTTGTTCAAATGGTAAGTTTAGACCATGAAGACTCGGGCATAACATGTCAAAATATGCTTCTGGACTTCACAATTTAGCATATCTTCTTTTCCAGGGCAAATTTCTCAGTGCAATTAAATGCACTTGTGAAATACTCGCAAAGTCTGTTGACGACATTCTTTGGGATGGAGCAGCAAAGTGAGCAGCAAAATCTTTTGCATTCATTGTTTCAGCATCCCCTGCTTGGCCATCTGTTGTGTTTCGTAAGTTAGACACTAGCCAGTCTATTTTCACAGCAGTTAATAATTGCTGCCCTTTGTAATAGGCATTTCTATCTGTTTCAATTATAAACCTTTAATAAGCTGGAAAAATGTTGCAAGTAGAAACAGATCCAAAATCAGGAAGAAAAAAAAAAGTTGTAGAGGAACTTTATGACCTGGAATTAATTTCTTCTGCATAATTGCCTTTTTGAAATAACATAATGATTTATTTTTTCAAGTAGAGGGTTAATTCTGGGGGAAAAAAAGTAGGGATAGTTAATTTATGCTGAAGCAAAAGCTTCTACTTATGGGAGAAAACCTTTCTCTACTGTGTTTTTGAACACTAAAACATTTTTTGGTGCCCTCATTTATTAAGTTTATGCCTGTTTAAAAAATTAATTAGATGCTCGACTAGAGAACTAAGCTCCCAAATGTAAACATGACAAAGAGTCAGTTAATGGCTAGGTTAAAAAAGTTATTAATAGAGAGGATGCTACTTGAATCCCCACTTGGGATTCCAGCCTCTTGGTCAGTATTACCAAAATTTTATAGTTCCTTTCTTTTCTCTGTCACTGCCAACATCCTGGCTGTTACAGTGTGGAAGGAGCTACTGTACGACAAGTGTCCCTGCTTGTATTTTTCTCTCTCGATTGTATAGTGTCTCTTCAGCAGTGCTATCTTGGGAGGAGGTTGAATGTGGACACCACCTTACTGAATAAGAAGTGTTGTTCTTTGTGTGATTTAAAATGTGATTAATAGGGGTTGATGACGTAATCCTGCCCACAAACATAGCCCATCGCATGCTTATCCTTTTACTTGCTTCTGCATAGTGAGCTGTGGGTATGGAAGCCTCTCTTTACATTACATGCGTTCTTCAGCATCTTGGGGTTGGTGGCACCTGTGAAGGCCTCTGTTTCCTATAGCTCTTAAGCTGCACAGTTGTCCTAATTTTGGTGGATGACAGGCTGTAGGACCTCGAATGCCAGTTACAGAGACCTTCTGTCACTTTTCTGTTGCTTGGGGAAATCTTGGAGTTGTGATATTTGCAGGCAGACTGAAAGTCACCCTGCATCTCTTCATTTGCTGTATGTGTTCCTTTAATTGAGTTAATAGTAAGTTCAGAAACACTTCCAGTGCGTGATTAAATTCTAAAGACATTCTGAGATATTCGTCATGTTTTTCTGTGGCTGGTTTAAGGTTGTTGAGATTGAGGATCTACTGACATTTTTAAGCTCTTTCCTTTATATACTAGAAGATTTTGATAAGCACAAGAAAAGCCCTAGAGACTTTAATTAGATGTTGATAGGCTCCATTTTCATTTTGTAAAGAGCTAGAAAGATTAAGAAAATTTTCCATTTAGCCTTTTATGAGTAAGAAATCATAGTTTTATGAGAAGAAAACTTTTTTTTTTTGTCAGAAAGGAGTTCTGTCACTTTTTTTTTTTTTTCTCATTTGGTATGTTTCCCCTTTTTTGTTTATATGAGTTTTGCATGGCTCTAGTAAAGAAGTTTAGTTTTGAACAAATGAACTAAGATTGTCAAATCATACAAATTGATAAGGAGCTGGTCCGCTTGTAACTGATAGAATTTCACATCTGCTGATTCGAAAGGATGTTGTCACATATTTCCGTGTTCATCAAAAAAGCCTTAAGTAATAATAGTGGTTTAGCCTTCTGATATTTAGTGAAGGTAATGTTTGTGATGGTCTCAGCAGCTACAAAACTGTTCCTCGTTTCTGTGCATTCAGTACTAAACTACAAAACTGTTCCTCGTTTCTGTGCATTCAGTACTAAAATGCATATGTGTGTGTTTTAGGTAGCAGGGCACTATATGAATAATGTGATGTTTCCAGATTAATGTAGCTGTTTCCACTGCATAGTATGCTGTTAAGTGCAGTGTGGTTCAGAGACTAGTTTTTTTTGTTTGTTTGTTTGTTTTCTTATTGAAACACTGAATACCTTTTATCTTGTTCTATGTTAGTTACTTTAGGGTTACTGAACAGTTTGATGTTGAAATTGCTATCAGTAAGATTCATATCCAAACTAGTGAATTTTTTTTTTTTTGTTCAGAGGCAAATACAACTGAAATCTGTATGTTAGTTGCAGTGATTGGATTTAGATGATACATGTATTTTGTGAGAAAGCAGAACACTAGTTCAAATTTAACTTGGTCAACACAGAAGGTCAAAAGAAGATGTACCATTGATGTTTTTTTTTTCTATTGATATAAGTAGAACAGAACTAGACTAATGCTGAACCTTCTGGAAATCCTTCCTATTTTTACTTGAAAGCTGTTTGTTTGTGCTTGTGAGCTGTAGTGACAACAGTTGTTTTCAGTAAAGCTGTTTTGACATGCTATTTAAGTAGGGTACCAGCACTTTAAGGTAGTGCTAACCAAACCCTAACATGTCTTAGCAGCTGTAGGGAGAGCTGTGTGGAACAGAGAGCAGGCTCCAAGCTATTAGGAAACAGCCTCATGATGATCATACTCCAGCTAGGACTTCTGTTGCTGTCCAACCAGAGATGTTTTTCTCAGTGTTTATCCTTGCCAGGCATCATCTTTTTATTTATATAAAGCTGCAGTTGGAGCCACTAGCAATTATTTCTGGCTGTTCTGAACTAGTCCTAAGTTAATAAGRACTTTAAAGGCTTTGGCATCTCTGGCGGCTGGAAGTTCGCACCCAGCTCGTGCAGTAAGCATGAGACCCAGCAGTAAGGGTACTGTGCTCTGTTTTCGGGTAAACACAATGACATGTGCAGCGATCCTGTCACTTCTGGAAATAATGAAAATTAAAGTTACATTGACATTTTTCTTTTCAAAGTGTTTCAGTGAATTTCTAACCTGTGTCTGTGCATATATAAATATATGCTGCAAGTTAAATATTCTGTTATGGCAGTAGACACTACTGGAAGACATAGGAGAAAGAAAGGGTTTTATATTGCTTGAGATTCCTAGGCCCTTATAGCAGAAAAGGTAAATAGAGCAACAATTTAATCATGTGGTGAATGTACAACTTCCTAAAGTGAGATTACATACCATTCTAAAAAAAAGAAGTGATTACATACCATTCTAAAATATATGCTTTAAAATGGCTTCTAGCATTCAGTATGTAAAGGAAATCAGACCATACTACTACAGTGTTTGCTTCTTTCCTTAGCTTGTGAAGTATAATCTTCTAAGCCCTATGCAAATTACCATTTATCCTTTAATTAGATTTTTTAAATCATTTGTCTGTCTTCTGCTTGAGATCTTGCTGATTTTTTTTGCTATTGCTGCTTGCTTTTAATTCTTTTTTTTAGGTAGCATCAAATTGCCTCAGAGATCCATGGACTTGTGATTGTGGGCTAATTAGAGTTTTGGCTACTGCTGTTGTTTTTCTCAATCTTTTTGTATTGTCTCTTTTCCAGTCTCAGTGGGATACTTCTAGATTTTATGTAATATTTTTCCCTTCTTTCTGAAAGCCACATATGGGAAACATATGTGGATAGACTTCATGTGTTGTTTTACTAATGCCTTGTTAGTTTGACAAGAGCTAGCTGAAGATCAACCCAAACACTACTGTATTTGAAGAGGGAGGAATACTTATAATAATGCATTCCTTCAAGACACAAAGAAGTATAAATGATATATATACACAAAGAAAAGGAAAACTCCTTGAAGAATTTGCATACTTAGCAGTACTTAAATTTTGCATCAAAAATAATAATAGTAATAATACTAAATATATAGCTATGCAGCTCAATAAGACCAGTAAATTTGATGTTAATTTTTAGAAATTAAAGAAACAGCTTGCTAATCTCATAGTTCATGTTCCTATCCAAATACCTGAGAAGGGAAATAAGAATAAAATACATTATGAGCTTGGTCTGAATTGGAGTCAAGGAACAATTTTTGTCTTGTGTTTGGGGGAGCATTCTGATGACAAGCTACAGTTATCTAATTATTTCATATTTCAGATAAAAATGTGAATTGTTTATTTCCCAAGGTATAGACCTTTCTTCATTTCCTGTTAAAGTTGTTTTAGTTGATATGTAGTTACAACATTTTTATATGCTAGAATATTTTGAATTGGAATGTATAGCCTTTTTTTTTTTTTTTTTTTTTTTTTTTTTTCCTTCCTCTTCCCTAGCATCCTAGCATTATTTTCTTTCTCCCTCATACATTAAAGGTCTAGCAGGACTTAGGCTATCAAGTCAATGCCTTTCAACATAGCTTTCAAAGTTTTTTAACTTTTTCTGGTTGAGATGGTGTTGCATGGGCCAGTTTAGCATGAAAAATGGATTGTTTATAATCATTGCATCTCTTTAAGCTTCTTTGTATAATAAAGACAGTTGATCAGTGGCCACTTTGTTGCTTATATATGTGTGTTGATATGTATAGTATTGCTATACCAGAGAGCAGGAGAAGCCTCTGAAAAGGTGGATCTACCTTTTTGCTATAGGTAGCCATGTGATCTCTCCTGGGAGGTACTTTTAGCATCCCTTTCTTCAGTATTAGGAGAATTGGACCGTTAGAGTCCACCAGGAGCTTGCTACTGTACAAGAGAACGCTAGTCCAAGTAGGAGCTCTGTCCGACTAAAAATAAATCTGTGGGATTTTTTTTTTTTTTTTTTTCTCTTTCTCTCCCCCCAGGAGGCAGAAACATAGCCATAGGGAATATGGTAGGGAGAGAGGGAAGGAGGAGCAGGAGGATTATGATATCCTTAAGGCTGATTTTGCTTAACAACATATGAACATGATACATCACATGAACGCACAGCAGTGGAAGTTGGCAGAGACCCTTGAAGATAGTCTGGTCCACCCTTCCTCCTCGAGCAGGGTCACGAATCGCGTCCAATCAGGTTTGGAATCTCTCCGAGGATGGAGACTCTACAACCTCTCTGAATAATCTGTCCCAGCGTTCACCTGCTGTCATAGTGACAAAGTGTTTCCCTGTGATGAGGTGGAATTTCCTGTGCTTTGATTTGTGTCCATTGCTTCCTGTCCTGTCACTGGGCACCTCTGAGAAATTCTGGCTTCATGTGAACATATTCCCATCAGATATTTATAAACATTAATAAAATTCCCCAAGTCTTGTCTTAACCGATCTAAAGAGTTAAATCATCTTCATGCTCCAGCAGGTCCATGTCTTTCTTGAAGGGGAGCACAGAGCTGGACACAGCACTTCTGATTTTGAGTGCTGAGTAGAGGGAAGAGTATGTTTGAGCAAGTACTCAGATTTCCTGCTTGGTGGTAGAGTGAGATTATGTGAGGAGGTACTGAGTCTGTTGCTTTACCTGATGAGGGAGTCTTCATGCAGCTACATCTACCTTGTCCTTTATTCAGATTTGGAGATATATATATATATATACACATATATAGTTCTGCTATGGGTGTACTCTGCAAAAGTTAGAGAAACATATGAGCATTTATTGAACTTTATAGATGAATCTGTGCCTAGAACTTTTTTTTCAATTTTGCGTAATTCCAGTGCCAAGCGCTAGTAATATGATAGTTATTCATCATTTCTACCCCCTGTTCCAGAAACAAGCACAAGTAATTACAAAAGAAAAAAAAAAGTTATGCCACAAATTAATGTTAATTTACTATATAATAAAAGCTTGTAAATAAGATTCTGTTGTCGTAAGAATTTTACTATGTTAAAAAGCAAGTGTTCCAAAGTTTTATACTGCTTCCGGTATTCAGCATGGCAATAATTTGAGAAAGTGGCATACTAACACAATGGCAGTTTTAGTTCTAAACATAAGTATTTATACTGATTTTTATTAGAAGACTTAGAATTTTTAAGGAAGGGAGCCAAAGTTAATATACATTGGAACAATATACTTGAATTACTCATACGTCTTATAGGGTACTAACATCACCATAACTATTCAGAACAAAGACTTTTGGATAGTTCACTGAAAATCCTTGCTCTAAGCACAGCGCTATTTAATAGCAACCATGCAAGAATGTTCAAGAATGGGAATGAAAGAGTTATTGTGTCCTTACAGAAAGTAATAATATGATCTCATCTATAAATCTGATGGTGATATCTGCTAGAGCATGGGTTAGTATTTAAGAAAAATAACTGAAGCCTTTGGATAACTGGAAACGCGATTATAAAAATGGTCCAAATCTTTTGGACAGGAATTCTGAATGATCTCATAGCATCTTCTAGTCATAAATGCTATAAATTAATGTGGGAATGCTATGAATTAATGTGGGAAATGTGTTTTTATTTTAGTCGTCGAAACTTGGCTAACTGTTTTCTGAAGGAGATGTGCTTGAATATAGTTAAACCAAACCGTTGTTAATTTATGTGAAGGAACTATTATTAGTCTCAAGAATTTTAACTGAGTTAAAATTCTGAGGGCTAAATCCATCCCTAGTATAAAAATTACTTACCCCACTGAAGGCTTTGGAGACATTCTGCTCTAAAACCAGTGCTAGACTTTTCACATGTAGTTTCTCCTCAAATGTCTCTGTGTTCATTAGTTCTCATCTGTGCCCCTTCCTCTTAATAATTTCCTGTTAGAGGTTTTTTTGTGGAGTTGAATTTTACTTTTTGATCAGCTGTGCTAGTCATAGCCAGGGAGGAATTTTGATGTGGAGACTGCTCCCTTGGCAGACTGGTATCTGAAACTCCCCATCTAAAGCTGTTATGATATGAATAGATGTAGATGTAAATAGAATACTACTYATATATATATATACACACCTCTTACTGCATTGACTGGTTGCAGACGTTTTTTACAGAGGTTGTTTTCAGTTGAAAACCTTCTATTGGTAAGATTTCCTCTGGATTTTTTTGGATTTCCTCTTCATCTATTTGTTCCTGTTTGTGGTATTTCTACAGTGTAACCACACATTCCACCAATGGAGTGGAATGGTAAGGATTTTTTTATAATCTATGAAGCAGACAAACAGTACCATTCAAGAAACTTTGAATGGTTTGTGGACATTAATTTAGATTTTGGCTACAAACCACTAGAAATTAATGACTTTGGGCAGTAGAAAGTAGCATTTTCTGGTGTTTGAAGGAGCGCAATATTTGTTTACAGCCATTTGGTGTCACAGAAAATGTCTTAAATCTTTTTTTTTCACTTCACAGTAGTATAATTTAGCAAAGACTTCATATGTGGAAGGGAAGAATTTATGATAGGAGTTTAAAAAAAAAATCCCAAAGCGCTTGACATATTTAATCTGTTTGGGAACAGTTTGATTAAAAGATAAGCAGTATGCATTATTTTAGCTGTGTTTTATCACGCTTCTATCTCTGTGGCTGATTTTTTTATATATATATATATATATATATATATTTTTTTTTACGTGAAGATTTATATCAGAAATCGCAAACGCCCACACTAGACATGACTAGATTTTGTTTTTCCTGGCTTTTCATATGTGTATCCTTCCCTTTATTTTCCTGTGAAAACAGGAAAAAAAAAAAAACAACCCAAATGAATACCAACACAGAATGCAGTTCGGATAGTAATTTAAATTGCTGTCTTCTGAAATGTTTTACTGTTAGAAAAGTGATTTAATAGCTTGCTAATTAATGCTATTTGCTGTTAGAGTGGGAGGAAAAATAGTGTGCACAATACGGGATTCAGGAGTTTCTTGATACCTTATTTAGCCATTTATTAGTTAATAATACTAGACTGTAAATGTGGGGGGTTTGTTGTTGGAGTTTATTTTTGAAGTTATATTCAGCCTTTAAAATAATCGTTAATTTGGAAGCTTTCAGAATTTGATTTGACAATGCTTGGCATTGTTTCCTTCTTGTACGTGACTTTACCATGCCTTTGGATCAGGTACTGTAGAGGCTGGATCATTCACTTTGTGTGTTGCACGTATCCTTCACAGTGAAGGCCATTATAATCTGTCTTTATTTAGTGTATTTTATGGCAGAGCATGAACACTAACCTTGATGTGTGTTCTCACTCTTCCAGGTTATGGGTGTTTTTTGATTAAACTCCTGCAGGAAAAGTAAGAGCTCATTAGCACATAAGTAGAATAGAGCTGTTTGCCAAGCCTTCGGGGTGAGGTGTTGCCTCCACGTCTTTTGGTTCAATGTTACTGTGTTCCAACTGATCAGTGATTCATTAATGACTTTATCGTTTAGTTATTTTGCCCCTTTCCAAAGGGAGGAATAGGAGTCCCAGAGTTCACTTCGAAATAGGAAAAACTCCTCTATCTCATTCATCAAATTGCATTTTAATGTGAGTTCTTATTGCTAAGTTACTGACAGCTGGGAAAGAAACATGTCCCTCCTCTGTAACTAGCCCTTGTGTGCTCTGATTTATGTAGTTTATTTGTGCTGCACTGTTCCAAGGAATATATTGAAACAAATGACTGTCTTGTACTGGTACCAGCTCCTGACAGGCCTTCATGAGACAGCGTGAAATGTTCTGTGAGAGTGCTCCCTTTCCCGGGTGCTAAAATCCTACTTCCCATATCTTGCTTGTTGCTATTTCTTTCAAAGAAGAGCTGCAACCTTTGATAAGACTTGTTTACTGTATATGCTTTTGATTTGGCCTGATTATTTTAATTAAGTTAGTCCTGTAAACAGCCACTCAGAAACCCCCGCTCAAGCCCAGGCATTCCCCTTTGCTCCACATTGGCAGATGGTTCAATCCCCTGTCTTCAGAAGCTGCCTGGGAAAAATTGGACCCTTCAGCATTTTGTCCCCTGAGTAGGTGGATGATTGTGCCGAGCACCAATTATAAACTCCGTGGTTTCCAAACCAGCTCTGTGTGGAGCTCGCTGGCTTGCCTCTTCCTGAGGCTGGTGCGGTGTCGCTTCCAGCATGTTTCAGCCCAGGTAATGCTGCCTCATTTACTTGTGCCACCCCAACTGTCTGTAGCTTTTGCAGTCTCGGGGGTGGTTTCTGTCCCAAATTCTATTTTAGAGTATCTGCATTGGAGAATTACTGAGATGTTTGGCTGCAAAAGTGATGCGAATATTCTTTTTAAATAAAAAAGCAAAAGAGGTTAATGATAATGCAGTCATGCAAGTAGAAAGCTGAATGTTCTGGCAAAGCTTGGTGTTTCAGCCACAGAAGGTGACATTTGAAATACGGGATCATGCATATAAGAGAGAGGAAATGTAAATTGCCCGTGACATAGATTCCATGTAGTTGAGTGTACTGCTGATTACAGGGAGCAGTGGGTGTGTTTGTTTTTAATAAGAATGTTTTTGTTTTAAAAAACCTGCTGTTTAAAGAGAGTTTTAAAAGAGACCAGAGACTTTTTAAAGCATTTTCTAATACATGATCTTACAGTTTTCTAATATATCAACTTAGTCTAAGTTCACTTGCTGAAATATTGCATCCAAATTCTACTTCCTCTGGAGTTCTGTTTCTTTGGATTTTATAGCCTGGAGTTCACCATAGCCCATTGCTAGTTTGTCAACAGGAGGAGTTGATACTTAGATRTACTTAAGACTGCTGTTTGGAAAGGATGTGAACGTCTTAACAACTGCTTCACTTACAGCACTGTGCCTCTGCATTTCTGTTAAAATTTTATAGTTTTTTTTTTTTTTTAGTTACTGAAGACAGAAATAATCTCTGTTCTGTACTTCTAATACATATGCTGTTAAATTGAGAGAAAAAAAATGTTTCCTGAGTTAGAGACTATCTGCATAATGCCTGCCCAAAATATATGGATTTGTTTAGTTGTGAACAATGTGGCATCTGTGAAACAGGATTCTTAAAATAAATGCAGTCTTCAAAGAGTCTAGCACTAGTTAGGCCTGTACAGGATATTCCTCTTCCCTCCTCCACCCGCTTCTTTTAATAATGTAATTAAAAAATTGTGGAAGTCAAAAATTCATAGAGCCTGTTGAAGTAAATGAACAGCAGCACTGAATGTCTGTACTGGGAATKAATCATGCTGCAAAAGTTGTTCATTTATTTTTATGCAGATACACTGGAAACTGATCAGTTCTAAGATACCAGGTTGATATAGGCATTTGGCCAACTTAACTTATGTGTCTGTCTTGCTAAATGGTCCTAGCTGAGTTTTTGTGCAWCTGGTAGAGTGTTTCCTCTTAGTACTGACTGTTACAACTTGAACATACTTAATGATGGCACTTGATGCAGTTGAGTGTGCTGAGAATATTTCAAATGGGTGGGCATCCAACTTCARTGAACGGGTAGCAGATACAGTATATGTATTCCTTAGTTTCCTTAACCTGTGTTCAGTTTAAGCCAATCAGAAATGTGAGTATGTGAGTTTGAGATGGTGATGTAAAGGACGAGAGATTGACTTACAATGTCTGAAAATTACATAAGAGGAGAATTAATTTCAGATAATCTTGTCTAAGTACATCAAGTACTTTCTTATGCCTCTTTGAGATTAGTTTTACTAAAATAGTTTTAGAATAATTTATTTTTGMAATAATAAAAGATTTTCAGCTGCATGTGATGTCTGTCCAGACAAATGCCCAAAATAGATGCAAAGCAAACATGTAAATATAAAAAAAAAAGTAGCAAATTTGTACTAATAGGAATGTGCCAATATTTTAGGAAACCTTATTTTTGTTTGTTTGGCTTTTTTTTATGAATTAAAATATTAGTACTTTAAAGTTTAAAGTTTTGTTAATTTCATTAAAAGCATATAATGGAAGCTTTGCAGATTTGAAGTTTTGTCCTTGAACTAAGGTAATGTCGTAGAGTGGCGAGTAAGATTTCCAGAAATGTAGATCATTATTTTGACACAGGAGTGTGTGTGGTTGCACTGAGGTAACGGGAAGCTCTGTGGGTCCAAAGTGCAGGCAAGCCACAAGAAAACAGGTCTAGAAAGATCAAAATTTGATTTTTCTTTGACTCCTTTCCTGTCACTCCTTCTTTCCCCCATTCCCAGTCAAGAGTAGGAGACATGTGAAATAGCGTATTCGATTAATGCTTTGTAGATCCTTGTACTGCGTTGCTTTTCCTGCTGTCAGTATGTTTTTGTGCTCCCATTTATTAACTYTGAGACCCTTGGAAAGCAGTGATCAGTTGCAGCAATGAGCATTTTGATTAAGGGTATTAGAGAAGTGCACATACTTGACAGGCTTAGTTCAAGGTGAGGGTGGGGATTAAGATTTTCTTTGTATGTCTGAGGAATGATTTTTTGGGTGAGGGAAGATAACACAAGAGGATAAGCAAATASGAGTTGGTTTGGTTTTGTTTTTGACAAGAGTATTTAAACGCAGTCACTGAACAGGCATTTTCCTCACTTTTTTCACAGCTTCTGGAGAAACATAAGAACACAGAAAGCATGGTAGAGCTGCTTGAACTGTATCAAATGGAAGATGAGGCCTACAGCAGTCTGGCAGAAGCCACCACAGAACTCTATCAGTACTTACTCCAGCCATTTCGAGATATGAGGGAACTTGCAATGCTTCGAAGACAGCAGATAAAGGTATGGAAGTATTAATATTTCCACTTGAATATATTAGTATTTTCCGTATTAATGGAAAAATCATACATTTTATTTACCTGTAAAATTGTAATCCAAAGACATTATTTACTGAGTAAGTTTTATATTTGAGAAGTTGTTGCTGCTTGTAAACTTTTGTCTATTTTAAAATAATCTCTAGATAATTTGAACACTTTCTCTAAAAGTTCTCTAAAAGGTCTATGCAAAGTTCTCCTTAAGTTTGCATAGACCAGTACACACCACAAAATACATTAGTGTCTGTGCATATGAGGCTRTGCACATATGAACATATATACACAGATCTGTTGCATGTGTGTATTTTAAAGTGTGTTGGGATTTTTCCTTAACAAATACCTCAGGAGAAATGAGTTRAAAACCCTAGAGACTGCTTTTTCTATATAGTAAATGCAGTGAAGGTTTCATTGCTAAACGTTGTCCCTATGCATTTTGGTTCCGCACTCAGAGGAGTACTTCTGAAGAGCAAGCACATCTCTGCATAGGCAGCTGATTGCCACCTATTCAGCTTCCTCTGTTTGACTCTTTAAATTGACTGCAGAATTGCACAGGTGAMGCTTATAACTTTGGTTACTGGAAAAACAACTACTATCTAAAGGAGAGAGAGGCACATGTTCTAAAAGATCAACATTGCTTTTTTTTTTTTTTTAAGATTGTTTATACAGTAGCTTAGTTTCCATTTTAGTCAAGGATAATATGGTAAAGCACTAGGAGTCGGTGCTTTTCATGCTGTAAACACTTAAACATGGGRAGTGCATTAAAAAYGTGCAATTTGTTGTAACTTAAAAGRTAGCATTTTTCTTGGCGATTTGAATATAAAAAGAGGGAGGCAGGCAGGATTAGAACTAGTTTTATTTTTGTCCCTTTTCTGTATCTATAACTAAATAAATTTTTCAGGAAGTTCATCAACCTAAAACTAATTCAGTGAGTTAATGTAGTGGTATTTGAACTAGAAGTGCTTCCCCTGTGTGAGAAGTGTCAGCACATAGAAAATTGTAGTGTCCATCTTTTTCAGGTGTATTGCTGAGTATTATGAACAAAATACTTAATAAAATAAGTTGTTCAGTGCATGATCTCRAATCCCCATTTGTTTGAATTTGTAGTACAGAAAATTTTTTCTTCTGTCAAGCAGATACATATTGTATAGGGTATAGAACATGAATTAGGAGTCTTTAAAAAAMCAAAACTTATTGATATATTGATTTTTCAGTTTTAAAGTTTTAAAATATCTCCCTTTGTTTGTTTGTTTTTGTTTTCTCCCCCCTGAAATAGTAACTTTGGTAAACTTTGGAGATATATTCTGGGGTTTATTTCTTTAGTAGTAGATCGTAGCATCTAGTATAGATTATTCTCTTCCTAACTTGGCAATTTTTGAGCTGTGAAACTTGGTCATCTGTATTATGTGGTAGAGAAAGATTCCATCTCTTGTTTTTCATTTCAGTGTCTGAGGGAAAGCAGTCCTTGTATCTAGGATGACAAAATGTATACTGTGCCGTGTAGCTAGGGTAGAGGAATTGGTTTATAAATAGAGCTTGCACATGAGATGGTTTGTGTTAACTTGCAGCATGTGTGTTTCTGGAAGGCTTGGTAATGGAACAAAGCTCCACAGGTTTTATAAACCCCTTAGGGCTAGGCTAGCCTTGTGTTCCTGCTTACCAGAAGTGCTTCTGAAGTGTCATACCTCTGTGAAACAGGAGCTGTGGACATACCGTACCGTTTAAGTGAAGACTTGCGAGGAGAAAGATAAAGTTGGATGGTAGGGTAGAGTAAGGAAAGAAGAATGTGCAGAGTGAGTTACTAAAGCTTAAGTAAAAAATAATAAACGGATAATTTGACTTGAGCACAAAATGCAGTGTTTGTGTGAGATTGCCTATGCCTTCTGTAATTACTTCTTTAACGTTTTTAAAGCTTTCCTATTCTCTTTTGRGTATCTGCCTGTGACTGATCTGTATGGAAGTTATTTTGKTTTTTTTAATTTTTTTTTTTAGTTACCTAAACCATGTTAATCTTGAGTTTCAAAATGAGATCAGRGAAAACAGGAATTACTCTGCCTCTGGTGCTTGAGAACAGTCTTTAGTGTCCTCTCTTTTGCAGTATGACATAAAAATCAGAAGATATAAAGTCATCTTTGACACATTACAAATCTGATTGCTTGTTCAAAAGTGTCTTTCAAAAAAATAACTTCACAGGTCAAAATAATCCAAAGCCGCCTACGTATGTGTGACTGTGTTTATTKGCCTTCAGAGAAAGAAACTTTCTTATTTTGGATTTTTATTTTGGACAGTACTTCATAGACATAGTRACATAGGCACTTGGGCATCAAAGCTCAAGTGTTGTTAATGAGTGTCTTTCCTTTGTTAATGCATTTTTTAAAAAGTGCTTGATAATAAAACATAAGATAAATTGCTTCATAGCCAACATGTAGGTGCCAGCAAAACTTCGACAGAAGCATTCTTGAAGGGCTGAGTTGGAACTGGATTTGCTTAACTGCATATTGCCACAGTCTGTACAGGTGAGAGGCTACAGTCATAATTACTACCATGCAGATTTCTAAAAGCACTCTTAGCTTCATTGGAAGCATTTACTGTATCTTTTATYTATACTGATATTGAGGCTTAGCACTGGAATAATGGGTTAGAGCTCAATAAATAAAATAAGTAAAATAAATTAGCTCAAAAAATAGCATAATATAATTTAGTTTTTTATTCCAGAATTGTTAGTCTATGTTACTTTCTCAAGCTCTGCAGAAAAATCTAACTTTGGCGCAGACATATGATGGTTTAATCCTTGTTTTTATATGTGACAGTGAACTGTAGTAGTATTGAACCTCATTGCAAGTTTGACTTTGATCTGTTTGAAATGAAATACTTTAAAACCAATTATGTTGCATTTAGCATTTTAACTGTCATGGGAAAAAAAAGGCTCATACTTTGAAAACAAGTTCAATGCAAAAAATAAGTTTAATCTTAAGAATAGCTAACAAAACAGAATTTTTGTAGAAATCTGTGATAGTTTACTAGGTTTTAATGAAAAATGAATACATGTTCCATTCTTATCTCACATGTTATTTATTAAAAAAATCCATTGCCTATGCTTGGGAAATCAACTGAAGATGTTTTAGGGAGGGGAACATTTTCAAACCCTGATAGTCTTAATTCATAGTTTTGCTCCCGAACATCAAATGGTTGACTTCTGTAGTGCAAAATCCGTGATCTTTTTTTCTTTTTTAATTAGCTCTAGAATAGTTGATGTCTTAGCTGTTTTTTTGAACTGAGGATATTTTTTAACCTTGCATTATTTCTGAGAGYGTAGTGATTTTGAAGTGCAAAACGTGAAAGCAAAGCTGCGTATAAAGCCCATTAAGGTAATAGCAACAGTAAAGTGTCAAGGTTACTTGCATGCATGTAAGCTCAAACTTGTTCCTTACTTTGGGTAAACAGGTAGTTACAG
Source organism: Eudromia elegans (assembly GCA_003342815.1). NCBI lineage: Eukaryota > Metazoa > Chordata > Aves > Tinamiformes > Tinamidae > Eudromia > Eudromia elegans. The sequence continues at coordinate 555,922 of PTEX01000274.1, read as the reverse complement.
AMTGGTTAAGGACTTGCTGGCAACAATTACATGAAAAACTTCTAATTAAAAAAAACTTAAAGTATTACTCAAACACTTAAAAATTCCTAAATTCATAGAGTATATCTGTAGCTGATAGTGTGTCATCACATCACTAGAAATTATAGCTAGATAAATTTGGATTTTGAAAAACTCATGGAGAAAAACTGGGGAGAAATGGTAGCCTAAGCTCATRCAAAATGCCTGGGTTTGTAATGAAGCTAACAAATATTGTTTGAAAACATACTTTTCTTATTTGAGRAAATCAGTGTAACAGGAAAGGTGGTATGCCAATTTCTGTTTACTTTCTCTGTTAGAATCTCCTAGAGACTTACACAGCTGCTCTTTATATGAGTTTATACCAAAAAGTATCACTGATTTTCTAAACTAAGACTTCAGATCCCTTTGAGAAAAGGGCTCTGCAAACTGAAGATATGATGAGAGGCCAGCCCGTGGCCTGAGTCAGGGAGGAACGTGAGCAGCTGCGCTGCTGACTACAACCCTGGCACCCAACCRGTGTGTGGAGTTCCCCTACAAAAGACCCGGCAATAAAACAGCAATTTAATTGTCAATAAATGTAAAGGAATGCATGGGTGGATGCTGATGACAACATCTGTAGGTGTTGTCTTTCACCCTTTCATATGCTGTTAATTAGTGATTACTCCTGAGGAAGAGGTATGAGAAGCACTGTGAGGCGGAGCTTTTTGAAAAGAGCTTGCTGTTCTGCGTATTTTAAGAGGAAAGTAAAGGTTTTGAATTATTAAAAAAGGAAAAACTTTGTACCTCTGCATATATCCAGGATATATGTGCATCTTAAGCACTGTGCAATTTTAGTCTCTCCTGCTCAGAAGGATACTGTGGAACYAGAATAGTTAAAGGATGCTAGCAACAACTGTAAGGATAAATGTTATGAATAGACTTAGCACAGAGACAGAATAGAACAGATCACCTTTGTTTGGAAAGAGGTAATTCATGGAAAAYGGAGATTTGTACAATTGTGGAAATATGGAATGATTTTTGCCACAATTTTCTACGCTAAAAGAATACACTCCCTACCCCATTTAAATTTTGATCTTAATTTGACTTTCAAGTAGCCTGCAAATAAAAGAAARCCAAGTGTCCCTGTTCTCTTCTTCCCTCACATTCCCCTTTACTAAAGGCACATTGCTTGGTCTGTGGCAATAATTTCCACAGTTTAATTATGAGTCCAAGAAGAGGCAGCCCCATCAGTTGTTATTAACTGTGATTAGTATTCAGCTCAGGAAGCCGCTAAGCTGGTCTGTAATGGAAGCTGGGAAATATCACACAATCCATCACCTTGTTTCTTAAATTGTTTCTCCAAGTATTAGTAATGGTTGGAAGCAAGTGCTAGGACAGCCTTGGTTCTGATTTCAAATTAGAATATTGGAGGAAATAGAAAGGAAAGATGYGGAGTGTGATTATGCTTTGAAAAAAGTGCCTTGCTGAAAACCTGTWAGGCTTTTAAGCAAAAGAAAACAGAAATCTTTTATGTTCCTTTTATGTTTCTTTCTACATAAATCTTTTATGTAGAAAGAAAGACGGAAAGAAGAAAGAGACCTTCTGGTAATATTCCACAGGTTGTGGAGCTCCAGAAAAGAGTTAAGGTCTTCATGAGGCAAAGTTTTGCAGGTCCRTGTTACCTAAATCTATTAGGAAAATGAAATCTGCTTTGTTGTTGTTGCATTGTTTTTAAGTGTAGTTGTTATCCTCCCATATGTTACAAATGTAGCAAAGCCCTTATTGTTTGTACTGGTAGTACTAGGAAGGACTGCAGGCCTCCAGTAAGTCAGTTCACAGGTATTAACATTGAAGTGCACTTTAGAGCAGAGTGCTTTCACTTAACCTAAGCTGGGGCCATGCATACGGAATTATAATATATTTTGGGAAATAGTGCTGGGTTACCAGTGGGGAGCATAGCWGAATCAAAACCTGTAAGACCAGCTCTGAGGTGTCTTGGCGCAGATGATGAAGCTGAAAYGCTGTTTGGCAAATATGCTGAGGARGCTGCGGYGAGTCCTGCCTCTTGGACCGTGTCAAAGAGAGCTTGTGAAATGCTTGTGCTAAAGCACTTTTCTGAATGAAGATATTTCTTCTAATACATTGTCCCTGCCATCTGAAGTGTGCTTTCAGCTTGCTTTTGTTCTTTSCTACCAACCTGTTGTTGGTATATCTTATTTTTTCTCCTTTTTGCCTATTACAAGTCCATCTAGGAGAACAATAACAAAGGAAACTGCTGAAAGGTGACAGATCCCTGCCTAATCACAATGAGACCTGTCTTCAATCTACTTCCATGCTCTTTACTGTCCCATTTGTCTTCAGAAAGTGCCTGGAAGGTGCTGAAGAGCCTTTAGAGCCTTTATTTAGATAGAGACTATCTGACCCATAACAAAGTTCTCTTGTGGAAGACCTGTTTCGTGTGTGCTGTCCATAAGCCTACTCTGCTCTTTACCGTGAGTGTCCTTTTTGGGAAAATGATCACTAGAAGGAGAACTCTAGATTTGGCTATGTGATCTCCTTGTGAGATGGTTTTCTTCTAGGCCACACTTTTTCTCTAGAACCTTCAGTCCAGATGAGTAGATTTCAAACCAAATAAGTGAGTTTGAGAAAATATTAGGGAACTGAAAAGCCTTGTAGTTTAGAAAAACTTCACCCATTTACCAGAGTTTCTTAATTTTTAACTAAGATACTTTTTTACTGAATCAGAAATAGATAYATATATTTAAAGGAAGTAGCAATTAGATGACAGTGTGATTTTAGTTTTTCTTTCTGCGCTCTATTTCTGTCTTTTCGTACCTTCTGTTAGTCATGTAGAAGTTGAACAATAGTTATCCTGATTATATGTTACTGCTTATTGTATAAAACATCCCGTGTTCTTTTTATGGACTATAAAAGCAGAAGATGCTGGCATCATAAAGGTGCAGTAAGCAAAGCTTAAATGTATTCATGCACTGCAAACAGTACTGGAATGCACGTAAGAGCTTCCTTTAATTTCTTGATGAGGGTTACTCCTTTCAGATTTGTTCATTAAAAGGGATTGTTTATTAAAGGRGAATATAGAAAAGAAATTTCAAAATTCATGGGCCTGTTCATGTTGTTGCTTAATGACCAATGTGTGTTTCCCATTTCCTCATTAAATTTGCAGCTAGGATAAACTGTAGTTGTGAGAGTCATTTCTTCCTGCATTGCATTAAGGGGTTATGGGTGAAGAGGCAATTTGCCAGTTTGAGAAAACACATCCAGCTGCCAAATATTCCTTCTGAGGAGTTACAGCCTCCAGAGAAGGGTCTCCCTCTCTTCTCCCCAGCTTTTTTCCCTATTTTCAGCAGTCACTATCCTTTAATTAAGCTAACAGGCTCCAGGTCTTATTTCAGGTTCCTGTAATACGGCACAACTCACATTATTTGTCTTTTCTGTATAAGAACATTTTAAATCTTATTTGTGAATTGCATAGAAAGTTTGGGCATATTTAGATGTTTGCTGCAGGGATGCTGTATAGGGCTAAATGGAAGCCAGTGTGGAGGAAGAATGGGCTAAATGGACAAGTGAATGGGAACATGGGCTCAGAGGACCATTTAGCAAGGGGAACAGTGAGTATTTTACCACTGACTGTTCTTCATCTCTTTTTTCCTCTGTTGGTGGTCTGTCCTGCCACATAAGGCTATGACATGCACAAATTTCATCAGTGACTGAGATAATCTAATTATCTAGGTAGGCTGTGCTTGAAAAATTACTTTTTTTCTCCTCCCTTAAGTAACTGGTGATTGTGTATATGTGTGTGTGTGTGTGTGTGTATTTTTTTTTTCCTTTTTCATGGTATAGCTCTGCTGTTTCTTTTTCTGCCTCCCTGGTGTGTGCCAGGTTCATAGCCCAAAGAGGCTCTTCACATGCTCTCTTTTGCTCTCCATCTTTTAGTCTGCATCGGTTACTTGGCTTAGGCTATGAAGAACCCCAGTAGTTGCCTTTGGGATGGTTACTGTCACTATTCTCTTTGGCACTTGGACCTTACCTTTAATGACTTTGTTACGTGCCTTGTTGGAGAAATTAAATTAGAAGGGAAGAGAAGCCAGAGGCAGCTGGACTCAGAAGTGGCAGTTTCCAAGGGACCAAAGAGGACTTTGCAAAATTTGCTGCCACTGGGAAGGTCAGTAGCTGATGAAAAGAAAGCAGGGATGTGAGGCCTGCCTTGAAGGACACAGTGTGAAACGTGTTCATTGAGTACCACATGCTGAAATCCTGTCTCTTGAAGTAAAAATTAAAGCGATTTGATTGCTTTCCTTCCCCTGGCATGAGAGTTTGTGTGGCTGCTCTAGGTGAGAGACTGCTTTTGCTGGTAAAACCCGGTGCCAGCTCCTGGTGAGCTGGTGGGCACTTCGCTTCCGTGCATATTGTTGATTCGCTTGATTCCTTCTGCTCCATGAGCTGACATGACTTAGGCTGGCAGCAAGTGGCCACAGTGTGTTATCTTATAATTAAGTACACTATCCCTYCTTGAGGGACAAATCCCTCCTTGAGGACAAATCATTTGATCACCCCAAGAGCCTAATCTGAGCATTTTACATCTCTTAATTCCCAGGACTCTGTCCCTTAAACTTGCTCCATCCTTCATTGGAGGGAGGCTCTGGAGGTAGGAAGTGACACACAATGTGTTTTGGGGGAGATGGGCTCTCTCTCCTGTGTTATCTGAGCTTTGTGATGCAAGGCCGGTGGATGAAGGCACGGCTGAAATATTTGGGATTACAGCTGAAGGAAAAAGCTCCCTCCCTGTTCTGTCGCTTGTAAATACCTGCCCTCGGGAACAAAGATATAGTTGTACTTTGTACGTCATAAACCTCCAGTGTGCGCTGTGTGCGAATAATGTTTTGGCAGGCAGAACCCAATGAAGARCTGTTACTTTGAGTCTCTTCATTCTCTTAAAAATAACGACTGGCAAGAATGTTACTCACATTACTCRGTGATCCTGTGTCAATTCCAACATCATCTCTGCCTAGGAATAGAGGAGGATGGCTTTTGCCTGCATGTTGTTGTTGTTTTATTCTCACTTTTTAAATGTTCATGTTTCATAGTTTTCAGTACTTGGTAAACATTTACTTCACTAGACATTCACTGACATATATGTACACTTTCATTTGGAAATTTTCTTGTCTGTTCACTCGTAAGCATTCCCTGTGGAAATCATGGATTATATATGTTTCGTCAAGTTGTACAACCACCCATCTAGTAAAGTTAATATTCACCTATTGTGTATTTGCATTTTTGTTTTGCCCATTGCCTTATAAAGCATTTGAAAAACATAGTCCAAAGCATAGTGGAAAACATAGTATTCACAATATTTTAATCTGCTTTTTGTGAATTTCTGAGTAATTGGTGATTAGAGAGTGGGCACTATGTATTTTTACTTCTAAAATCATCATTTTTAGAAGTGGGGGAAGTGGAAATTCAAAGGTAGATCCTGAACAGTTCCTTAAAACACTTGTGTATGTAGTTTGATTTTTGAGACTAGGTTGACGTGCTATAAAATTAACATAAAAATTTGAGTCATTAGAACTTCAGATTAAAATAAGTAACAACCCAGATTATTTTTGTTTTGTTAACTGTCTACATTGGTRGGATGTCTTCTTGACCGATATTAAATGAAAAATATTCAAAATTAAGGCTTTGGTTTGGCAGGATCAGACTTAATATTTAGATAGCCTGTTACCTACAGTGGGGACTGTTTAGGGAGGATGAAGATTATAACTTTAACTTGGAGGGACTGTGGTGAAAAAAATCTCAGTTTGGAGAGAGAAATTCATGTGTTTAATAATTACAACCCCCCAAATCTTTTAAGGACTTTAGTCAGTACTTCAAAGCAAAATTGTTTTAGTTTTAGCAATGAGGCAATGAAAGATTAGCAATGAAAACATGTTTAAATTCCAAGTCACTAGGAAGATATATACATATATATATGTGTGTGTGCGTGTTTGTATTTCCCTTTTGGTAGAAATGCTAGTTGTTTGCTGGTAGTTCCTCCTTTTCCTCCTCTTTTCTTTTCCTTCGTTTTTCTGTCTTCCCACCTTTCCTATTCCCTACCTTCTCTCCTTCTACCTTCTTCCTGAAACAGATTACTGTTGGCAAAATAGCAACAATTCTTCGTGTTGTTAATTATGGATTGATTTATTTTCAGATCTCAATCGAGAACGACTACCTAGGCCCCAGAAGAATTGAGAGTCTACAAAAAGAAGATGCCGATTGGCAGAAAAAAGCCCATGCAGCTGTGCTTTCTATTCAAGATCTTACAGTTAAATACTTTGAAATAACAGCTAAAGCACAAAAAGGTATTTTATTATTTTCTACTCTCCTATACTTCAAAAAAAACACATCTTTAATGTTTAGCATGTTCTGTATTGTCCTATGTGATTCTCCTGCTCCTTCCACAAGAATTCCTCCCCGAGGAAAAGGCAGTCGTCGTTGCCCGTTTTTTTTTTTTTTTTTAACTCTGTGTCTAATGAGTCTTTCACAAATGACCCTTTTCCAGAATATGACCAGAAGCAGACAGAGTAGCCTTTTTTAAGTAAAATTTCCAACCACTACCTCAGTGTGATTTCATTACTGAAGAGCTGTTCACTTAAACCAGGGCATGTGACTTGTATGTCTCTACTCTTGCTCATATAATTTTGACTTAAGTCATAAGTTAATTAGGGCAAACAAACCTGAGGATGTCATTTTGTGTTACTTACTATGGTTTAACGATGCGCTACTGCTGCCAGAGTTTGTGTCCCCCTCTTCCCTGGCTGAGTGCAAATTCCGGTCTCTATATTTGCATTGGTAGTAGTGATGGTGTAGCCCAAWGAATGAGCTCGATATACCTGGAAGAAAATCTTTAGTGATGAATGGTGTGTTTTGTCTCCCTGTATGCTTCYTAGATGTGCCTCAAAGGAAGCAGTCATTGCAAAGTGAATACTTTGTTACACCGCAATTAAAATGAAATGAAAGTGACCCTTATTTTCAAAGAGCAACTAAACTAGCCCAAGCATGTTGGAATCCTTTTAATTACAGCAGATTTTAAATGTTTTTAATTAAATTKGCTACTCTTCTTCTGTAATACCAAGTAAAAAAACTTATTGTTTGCTAAAGAATGTTTTTTCTTATTCTCACTTTCATTTTGTTCGCATATTGGTTTTATATACAGGTTTTTATTTTGTAATTTCACARTTGTTGGGGAAAAATACTTGGGGAAATGAAATGTCTGGAGAATATTGACAACCGTAGACCCTTTGGTGCACAAGTTGCCTGCCTTTTTTGTTTTGTTTTGCTTTGCTTTTTAGCCTCCTGCTAGTCTATCACAATGAGGTCTTAACTTACAAAAAGAGTAACAGAGAGCAGAAGGGAAAAAACAGATGAGAAGAGTAACGAGTGTTTTATTTTTATTTTCTTTAATTTTTTACTGCATGTAGTGTAGCAGCTTTTAATTCTTCGGACTGGATACTGTTCCTTTTGATTGTTTGACTTTTATAGATTTGCATAGTTAAACATACAGAATCACAGGGTCGATCTGTGTATTAAAAATGGCAAAAACCTCATGTGTGTCAGCCTAGGTGTTGTCTGGAGCTCAAGAAGAGCAAGTCCAAATTAGTCAAAGGGCTGCTGCTACTCTGAGGTCTTCCTGGAGAAATTCTGATTCATCTCCACATAGCAAGGCCATATTGTACTTTGCTTAGCTAGTGTGAATTCATATTATGAAGAAACCTGCTTTTTGAGTTAAGAAATAGATGCTTTTGTTGTTAAATTTAAATTAGTATTCTTATAGTATTCAAATTGAGGACTAGCAGAAGTTGAAACTTTAAATTGTTACTTCACTCTGTTGCAGATTTCTGTTAATCTTAAGACTGCACTGTAGCTGTCAAGGGCAATTGCAGATGAGTAAGCAGTTGACTGGGGCTCTCAAACAGGGAAACTCTGGGGTACAGCATAAGAACATATGCAGTTTAAGAAGCATATACTGCACAGGTACTCAGAATGTTTCCTTTTTGATAAAACAAAGCCAAACAAAAAAGGAATTATAATAAGACGGTCATCAAACAGCTAATTGTCTATTTACAAGAATCCCAGTAATACTTGCATCTTGGATAGGAAGGCGTTTAGTCTGTCAAATGACTAGTCTTGCAGATGTGTGCAGAGTCTTASCCTAGGATCACTGCTGATCTGAGAAGTAAACTGCTAAGCTGACTTTGTTTTCCTCCCGTTTTGTAGCTGTGTATGATCGAATGCGAGCAGACCAGAAAAAAATTGGTAAGGCAGCATGGGCAGCAGCAGTGGAACGTATGGAGAAGCTTCAGTATGCCGTTTCTAAGGAGACTTTGCAGTTGATGCGTGCAAAAGAAATCTGTTTGGAGCAGAAGAAACATGCACTGAAAGAGGAGGTAATATTTCATTCCAACAAATAGAAAACACACAGAAGAAAAACCATAACAGAGAAGGATTCAGGGCTGATGTGCTTTGAAATAAAAAAAGATGTCATTATTTTTATCTTCTTAAAATCAAAACCTATATTTTGATTCCTTCTTCCTCCCATGTAGAAAATGGACTGGCATGACATTTTTTGTGCTAGTTCCGTATGTTTTTCTTTCACTTTTTCTTCATCAATCTGCTTACTAATAAAACCCAAAGGCATTGTAACATCTTTTTGAGATACTTTTCTGCATATTAACAACTGTTGCATTTTTTACTATTAATTTTTACAATTATCCACTGAGACGAATAAAATTGGAAAAAGTAATGGGAACAGAATKCTGTGGCTTTGTCATCTCTGCCCTTTAGCTCTCAGAGGCCTGAATATCTTTTTGGAGTGATTTGGACATTCCAGGTGGAAAGTATCTGAACATTAGTAAATATACACACAGGAACTTGCTTCCTTACTGCAGTCCCTTTCTCTGCTTACCCTAACTACTAAGGCAGTGTTCTGGAGAGAGAGGTGCTAGCAAGAGATTTCCCAGGGAAGGAGACAGCATAGGTTAAACTGTATTTAAATGTCTTGGCAGAAAAAAAAAAAAAAGGGCAGATGCTTGTTGGCATCTACTCTGAAGCAAAAATATTTCTCTCCCACTTCTATAATTCTTTTGGATACCATGTGCTAAGAATTTACTAGTATTTTATGTTTTATCCATACAGGTACTTGTTTTTCGAGTGCTTTTCAAATGCTTGTCAGTCAGCAGAATTTCAGTGATCGAGTGGCTCTTGTGAAAAGGTTATGCAGAGAGCTCAAGATTTTAACACTGTACATTTGTAAAGCTGATAGAACTATGTGCTTAAAAAGGAGCTTTTGCAGAAGTAAGTGGTCTTGCTTGTGCAGGCTTCATAGAGTATATTAATCCAGCACTTTTTTTTCTTGAAAAGTGTTAAGCACATTTTCTAGATACCATAATAAGCAAATTATCTGCCTCTTTCCAACCTGAATGGTAATAAAATGTATTTTACTATGTTGATTACTTTAAATAGACTTCTATGAATAAATTGCATTTGTAGAAACTGCATCTTCTGATTTTGATTTTAATGGAGAATATTCCAAGGTCTGTGTAAAAAATTGTTAGTTTAGCTGGAGAAGATTAGAGAGTAGCATAAAAATTGCCAAGTTGATGAGGCCTATTAGAGTGTGGGGAGGAGCAGTCCGTGTTGGAAGGAGAAATGTAGAATCAGAGTGAAGGAAGTTTGYTAGCGAGTTCCTCAAGAATCGGTCTCTGATTTGTCCTTCATATTTATTAGTGATGTTGTCATGATAAAGGTRGAATCTGTTGAGGACAAAGTTGGGAGGCTCCTTCATTAGAAATACTTGAAATATCATAGCATGCTGTAAGAACTGYGTAATCCTAGAGACTAACACTATAGAAACAGCATAAAATGCCAAATTGCAAAGTGCAGCATTTGATAACTATTTTTAAAACTATTTTTATATTTTTACATCCATTGCATTGCATAGGGTTTCATCGATTAGAGATAATGATGCAGTGGAAATACCTGGAGATAYTGCTTGAATACRCAGTGAYTSTGTGTGTGTGTGTATGTATATATGTATACTGTATATATATGTGTGTGTATATATATATGTATATATGCTGTTCCATAAGRCAGTAGCCAGAGATGCCCAAGTTAACTCTAAATTTGCCTGTGCTGATAATGGAAAAGACAGTTAAATTGCAGCGGCACTAGCCAAAAATCATTAAAAATTTCTGAGAGTTTTTCTGACTGGTAACAGTTGTTATTCTTCTGCCAGCACTGGGTTTCACCTTGAATAGCTATTCTTCCTGCTGGCCCTTTCCTCTGATTTATTTACAGAGAAGTCCTCTGCCTGCTCAGCTTTGACTTTGTTGGACAAAGCAAGCCAAGGTAGGCTCCACATTCGCCTCACTGTCCTGCTGACCCTTCTCTGTAGTTGCTCCACTTTTCACTTGTTTCTTTGCTAGAGGTAACCAAAATTACATGCATTATTCCAGAAGAGCTGGTGCCATGTACAACATTAGCAAAATCTCTGCTGTATATCTGTGTCTCAAATTAAAAATTAAGGAGCTGCCATGTAGAAACCATGTAGTCTCTGGCTCTGGATAGGTCTACTGAGACACACCGCTRCCTGTTTCTCTTCCTTGCACCGATGCAACAAGCAGCTGTAGCGTTGTGAAGGCTTAGATTCCGCTGCTGGCAGGGCTGCAGCCTCTCCTGTTGGGAACAGCTGGCACTCACTCCCGAGCTGTCTGCATCCCAGTCTTGTGGGATACACAGGCATTTTATTTAGAGGAGCATATGGCTGTGAAGAGAAGGCAACCGTGCTAGAAGGCAAGGTGCAAAATGTTGTTAGAGGACTTTATAGACTAGGAAGATCTACTTGGAATTACCTGTAACTTTTTGGAGGTGGTTGGTCGCTGGTCTAAGATTTATTTATTTATTGAATCTTCATGAATGTTATTTAGTGGTTAAAATGCCACAAAACTGTGAGAGTTGAAACTTAAGAGAGTCCTCTTTCTACTGTTGCACTTTTTTTTTACCACTGTAGCACATTCTGTTAAAAAACAACCCAAATACTAATATTTGCCTTTTTTTCTGATATATAACTTGTTTAAAAACTACTGTAGTTGCATGATTAAGAACTGTTTTAAAAAATGCTAAGTGAATGATAGTGTCTTATGTTTTCTTAAAAGACCAATTTTAAGATCCTGAGATTATATTTACCATTGATGCACCTCCATACACAGAAGGAGRTATTGAGCATTATTATTTTCCTGATTTGTACTTCTTAAATTCCATCTGTTGTTGTGCTGAGCTTCATTTGAAGGGAGCGATGAAAACTTTCCTTTTGAGGTAGACCAGAGTCTTATTTTTGTGGTCTGGATGCCAAATCTTGTTCTCATGACAGTAAACAGAAACATGAAATCACAGTGAGAGGCTTTTGCAATTCTGTAAGTATGTAAAACAGTTGGGACAAATGGAAGTGAGTGGCTGGACATCTAAATTCCAACAAAGCCCTTCTTGCAGACGTGGGCTTCAGTAACTCATGTTTTTTGTTGGWTTTGGTTTTTTTCATCTTTAAAAGTGGAAAGTACTAAGGATTCAACTCTAGGTTTTATTTTAAAGAGTAAAAGTTCTGCAGTATCTTCATAAAGAAAATTATCTTTCATCAAAGTAATTCTTTAGGATTTTTTGGTTGGTTGGTTTTTTTGCGTGGTGAGTCAGATTTACTTGCTTCCAGTGACTTCAAGGACTTAAGCACATTCTGGAATTCACGGCTGTCATTGCTCTGTGTTGAGACTTCAGGAAAAATAAGAGTTGTATTAAGAATTCTGTTAACAAGGCATGGTCAGCTATCTCTAGCAAACTGACCTTTTTTCTGTAGGAAATGAATAGTGATATTGGTAAAGGTGAAATATAATAGCTTTCAGAAAAGTGTATTTTACTTCCTATGCATCTTTTCTAAGCAGTTTTTGGACAGCTTCTTGATCTTCAAATTTAAAATAATTTGAATTTAGGAAGTGAAATAATAACTTGATTATTGTGGTTGCTGCATTCTGAGAAATAGATTTTTCTTTTTATGTAAGTGTACTTGAATTGTTATTTTTGAAAACACTTTAGGAATGTTTCTCCCATCCTCACTTCCAGTGTTCGAGTTGGCAAACTAAAATTGGCAGCAAATGCACCCATTTTTTCTTTCCTTTAATGCTACATAAAATGTTTGTATAATATTATCCTATTCAAAGGTCTTTTAAAAAAAAAAATTGATTGAGGTAGAATATTTTAAGGTTTTTTTTTTTTTAAAAAAAGTTTTAAGCACCTAAAATAAAACATGAAGTACATTCTATAGACAAAACTTMTGGTAATAGATGTGCTTTTATTAATAAGAAAGTATGAGAAGATTACTCATAACCTACTTCAGTCTTAATAGCAAAATTCCAAATAGCTTCTTTTGAAATTGCACAGTTGGAACCAAATTTACTTTTATTCTGTTTTTACTGGCTAATGACTATGTAATGGTTTTTAAAGAGCAGGAAGGAGGGCACATTCCAGTATTTGAAGAGGCTTTTCTGTTCAGATGACTTTGTGAATCATTGAGGTTCAGTTCCCATTTTCTCAGAGAAAGATGATGATCAGTAGTTAGTGTCCCTTAAAAACAACTCAGCAGAGGTTAGAAAATCAAAACCAAATTCCTTCTCAGGGCAAACTATTTAGCTGTTTTGTTTTTTGCGTATTTATTTTCTATAGAYAGGAAGATAAAAGCTGATTATTCCTTTAAAAAGATTAAAATGATGAAAGATATTCTTTAATAGGAAAGGCTTTAGCTGAAAAATAATAGAAAATTGAGCTGTCAGAGGTGACAATATTACTGTTAAATATTTATGAGCACGGTTGGTTCAGCAGGTTGTGTACTCATCATCTTCTGAGGTTCCTCTGAGAGTGGCAGCGATGAGTTAAAGTGAATGCTTGGACTGGAGAACAGTCAGTGTTACGGGAGGTGTATTAAAATGTGACTTTGTGTTTTTATCCAAACAACAGCAGATGACTTAAAAGACTAGATTAGATTAGAGATAATAGAAAATTTAATAGTAGCTATTAATATGAGTAAGAGGAATTTTTACTGTGAACTGCAAGTGAGTTAGGTTGTAGAAGACAGCAGATGGGAATGACCCCAAATGAGCTACTGGCAGTGAGGACTGATCAAGAAGAGCAACATATGTTGATGCTGAGTACTGGCACAAGAGCAGCAGGAACAACCTGCTTGTGAATACCCTTAGAAATATGGAAGAAAACTTCTGGCAATTAGGAGTGAGGATTTGGAGCAGCCTGCGAATAGGAATGACAAATGCTGTGTGTTTGGAAGCTTTAATGTTTTAGTTTTGTTTTTACAAAACCAGCGCAACAATAACAACATGGAAACTATTTTAAAAATCCATTTTGTGAAATCAGTTAATTTTAGTTGGATAGTCTGAAAATGTTCTGTGATGGTGGAGAGCTGGGCTGCGTGCTCCTTGTCCCTGGGTGCCATATTTCTCTATTTTCCTATCAGCTTTGTTATGAGGTCTCTTGTAAGTGTGTTTATAGTTTGCCAGAAGCTTTCTATGTTAGTTCTATGGCACCTATGAACCTACCAAAGATATAGAAATTATCTTTTGCCATAGTACTGTTAAGAAAACTTAAGTTGCTTTTGAAATTCAGTGCTTAATATGGCTGCGATAACAAATCCCTTAAACACTGTTAGGTAACTTAATACTAGAGAGATTAAATTATTTGCTTGAGTTAATGCAGGAAGTTGAGGCATGGCAGGAAGTTGAACTCAGATCGTGTAACTTCTAGTTCTTTGTCCAACTGCAAACAATGCTGAAACTTTCTCCGTGCTCCTGAGGTTAGAGTATTAACACCATACGTAGTAACTCGCAAAATGTTTTAATACAAATAGTTTAATTTGGAGGCTGCCTTCTTTTTTCTTTCTTTTCCCGTTCTTTCTTTAGCTACCTTACAGCTAAGATTTTTGGCTRAAGACCACATAGCAGAATGAATTTCCCATTGCCACCTCACTGGAGGTGATCCTGGAGTTGTTTTACCCATGAAACAGAGCAGTCACCCAGCGGCATCTGTCCTGTTTGCATGCAAGGCTCCTAAGCTGTGGTTGTTGGACAGCTCCTTTACCCGGCAGGCACTTGGTGCATCTGAGAGAAATGTTGAGCTATAATTTGAGCAGCTGATGCTTTTAAAGATGTCCAGTTTACATCCCTGTGCAGTTCGTATACATCTGTGGACTTAAATTTGGGATCATCTTGTTTAAGGAGAAAATGTGAGCTTGCTTTCTCAGATGACCGACAAAGCACAAGTTCTTGGTTGTAATATAAATTTGAATGGCATTGAATTAATTTGATAAAAAAAATTGCTATAGATTTTGCAAAAAAAAGAGAAAATCCTTTAAAAATGCCAAATACTTAGATTGCCTGCTTGGCAAATAAATACTGTCCCTCTTTTATGGAATAAAAAGAAAGAGGGGAGGAATGGTTAAGAGAATCAGTGCTTCTGTCCTCCTGGAAACTAGTCTTTGAAATGCTACAAGTGAGTGCCATCGTTATGTCTCTTACTGTCTTGGTCATAACTTGTAACTTTGTAAGGATGCAGAACAGTAAATTGGCATAACAGTATGTCTTGGTGTCACCATAGATGGAGACATATAAATTATATAGCACGTAAGCGTTTACTAATCCTTTTGGGATAACATACATAAAATGCATTCAGTAAATATGTCATGAAGTAAAAGCATTGGCTTTAATAAGTTTTAATTTTAGTTTGCCAGATAGTGTTAGCAAAAAAGTTTTAGACTTTTTGGATTGAAAAATAATACTAATTTTAATGCTATTCTCTCAGAGAATCAAGTACTAGAGCAAAAAGTTTGGGGAGTTATTTCATAGTGTACTTAATGTATGACTTGACAGTTGCAAAGAGTAACCCAATGCTACGGATTCTACTGCTATTGCCTGTATATATGTATATACTCTTATATAGCAAGTATTAGAGATATATGAACCCACGTGATTGATCAAAAACTGTCTTCTGTCCTTGTGTGTATTTTTCCAAGTTATTTTTAGTGTCCTGGACTGTGTCTGGCTATAGTCATACCTGAGCCTATAATTTTGTTCTTCTGATATTTTAGAACTATGTGTTTATTTTCTCTTTACATTTAGATGCAAAGTCTGAAAGGTGGTACAGAAGCCATAGCCCATTTGGATGAGTTAGAAGCTGATTATTATGATCTACAGCTTCAATTATATGAAGTGCAGTTTGAGATCTTGAAATGTGAAGAGCTGCTGCTGACAGCACAACTTGAAAGCATCAGAAGACTGATGTCAGGTACCTCATGTATAATGATTAACATGTAATTGGTTAAAAAAAAATCTCATAGTAGGACTCCACTGAAGTCTGTAGGAATGAAATAAGGAAAGTGTTTTTTGTTTGTTTATTTTTGTACCATATGAAGAGCAGCTTTCGAAAAAGTGCACTTAATTTTGATACTGAAATCCCTGTACAAGTTTGCTTACATGCAGACTAGAGAAAATGCCTTGAGCAAGAGGTTGAGAAGTAAGGAAATGTGTATCAAAGTCTTTACCTTGTTGAGGCAGTAGTAGCGAACCTTAAGGGCCGTCAGATATTAAGGCTGCAGTAAAAACAGCATAGGTCATTTTCAGTTGTTTAAGTTTTCCCCAGAAATCTAAAAAAAAGAAAACCCTCTGCAACCAGGCTTAAAAGGGAAGAAAAATCCCATTCAGCTAACARGCCAGCCCTCTGCTTCCCTGGTGGGGATTTAGTTGTTCGCTAAACTAGTTGTTTTCTTTGCTATTTTAATTTTTTTTTTTTAATTAGAGGCAGCTGTTTACTTTAGACGTAATTACTGCTTTTAACAGCTTTCAGCTATACCCATAGGATAGAAAATGAAAAATGCTTTTCTTAACCATGTGGGAATTTTGTTTGCAGGAGGTGGAATTATCTTCTTGGAATTTACTCAAGGGAGGTGGGGGTAGAACAGCTCTGAAATATGTTACATTTAAATGGCCAGGTCCAAGCTATTCTGTATCTAGTCTGAGTGAAGGCATCTCTCAGAAATGCAGAGGTCTTTTACATGCAGTATTTCCCCCAGAGTCAGGGAGAAGGATTGCCTTGTGTCTCCTGCTGCTCTTCCTTTCTAAAGTGTGGTTATAATGAGTATGCACTAGCCTGTTAATTGAACACATTTGTATTACTTGAGAATACACATTTTGGAGACTTTTAGAAGTTGTTGCTGTTCTTTTCTCATTAATTCTATTGACTGCAGTGATTTATCAGAGAGTTTGTATTCTGTTCTGATCTGTGCAAAATCAGCTAACAGAGCAGGATGCAGTCCCAGCTGAAAAGCTTTTGAGAGGCACGTTYGATTTGCCTGCCAGCTTGCATTTGCAAGTTGTAAGTTAGGAGCAGAACATTTTCTTGCAAATTCAGCACATGGATCTGAAAAGTGCCCAATAATAATAAACTACAGTGATAGAAACTGCAGTGTTAATTGAGCATCTGCACTTAAATTCTCAAAATGTAAACTTACTAAGTTAGAATTTTAAAGGATCTTATCCTATCCATGCATCTTGTAAGATAGATTTTATTTCTGGTAACTGCAGTGCTGTCAACAGAGAACACAAATGCTGTTTGGTTTTTCTTTTGCTTGGTTGTGCTTTTTTTTAAGCAAATGCAGTGGACCTTGCTTTTGGTTTAAGTGTTTGGTTTGTTGTCAGTTTAAGCACTTGACAAATTTATATTAATTTCAAAAGCTCAAATACTAAGGAAAACTTGAAATTTTTGATGGAAAACACGATAGAATTGTAAAGTTTTCTCAGACATTTGGGCTTTTCTAAGCCCTGTTAACTACTGCATTTTAGAACTTCAATATGTTACTGGTCTGTAGCTGAGCTATTAGGGTTTCATTTGTAAGTGCCTGTATTTTTCTCCTAACTATATGTCTTTTTTTAGGAAGGGTTCTTGTGTTTTATTTTTTACCTACTGATGTCTCAAAGGAGGTTCTAATGACTTGGCTGTTTAACTGTGGATGAAGTAGTCATTTTTTATGTTGAATGTATAAAAGTAAAGACTCGAGTAGGTCTGTTTCTTAGGGTTTTTTTTAGGATTAATATATTCTTGTTCCTCCTTTTCTGTTAGTATCATCATGTCTTCTGCTGAGCTGACAGTAGCAGTAGCACAATCTGAATTCTCTTCTGTGACTGAGTTTTGGTAGCAGCAGAGACCTTGCATACAAGTAACATGAATAACAACTTTTAAAAAATGGATAGCACTCTGGAAAACAAACCTGCCCCTCTCTCCAACTTATGCAGGAGTAGGAGGAAGCTGAAGTTGCAGCTTTTTTGGGTGACTCAGGAAAAGGTGACACTGGCACACTGATTAACACTCTTAGTGTGTTACAGTGCGTAGCCCACTWGGTTCACCACTGAGATAGGGAACAAGAAACTTTGGCTTCTCCTTCATCCCGCCATCCTGCAAGGATTTATATTTCTTTCATTCTTCTCCCTCTTGGCAAGAGATGAGAAGCCAACATTAGCATTAGAGATGAGCTCGGTGTTATGCTGAATGCTTCACTCAGGAGGCTAAAAATCATGAGTGTTGATAAAACTGTTAGTAATGACCTCCTTTTCAGGCATGTAAAGCTTTGAAGAGTGACCTCGAAGTTGCTCTCCCACTGCTGCCTCTGAGCAGAAGCAGTGACTGGGAGGTCAAAAAACTCTTAAAAGAGAATTTTTAGTGTTGCTATGTTGTCTRACTCCCCTTCCATGAAATTAGTGGAAGTTTGTCAAAGAGCCATCTCATGCCCAAGGCGCTCTGAAAAGCCTGTATGTCCTGAACTTCGTAGTGGAGACTAGAGCATTACTGGGAATCCACAAATAGCTGGTTAAGAAACCCAAAGACACACACACACAATCATACMTTTACAATTGCATTTGTTTTTTAGTAGTTTGAGCTTACCTTAATAACATGTTGTGCTTCATTAGTGTTGATTTCTGTTCTTTGTATAGATTTCAGAGCCTTACACTTGTTGCCCTTGCACTGTCACTCTTGCCTCCTCCTCTCGAATGTCTCTAACCTTCTTCTGCATTAAATCTTGCCACTCAGTGGGGAGCTTTTGCTGTTGAACAAAACAAAAGTTAATCAAATACAAACTATTGATTTGACTTTTTGCTGCTGACATTTGTAAAACAGAGAAGAAAGATGAAGTGGTATATTATGACACTTTTGAAAGTATGGAAGCCATGCTTGAAAAAGAGGATATGGCAACATCTGCACATCTGCAGAAAGAGGAGCTGCAGAAATTGCAACAAAAAATCCGCCAGCTGGAAGCAAGGCGYGGACGTATTTCAGCCAAGAAAGCCTACCTCAGAAATAAAAAGGTACTTTGAATTGCAAAATTCTAGCATAATTAACAAATTTTGTGAAACTTTAGAGGATTGCTTTTCAGATTCAGCTTCTAAGTCTATCAGAGTTTTTATGGATTATTACTTAGTAAAAGTTGTTTTATATTGCTTGCTAGACAAATACAAGAGTATGTTTTTATCAAATTGAAATATTTAGAATTCTGTATATTTCTTTAGCTTTATTGAAACCTTTAATCAGTTAGAACTGTGGGAGCAGAACAGGAAAGGAGATCAACAAATTCTTTTCTATTAATGAGAATACTTTCATGTGAAGATTGTAGCATGATTTTACAGAGAGCAATTTTATATATATTTTAATTTGAAGATGATCTTCAAGAATATTGTCTTAGTAATAAGTCCATTATTTTCATTTTCTCATCTCTTTTAACTTAGGTATTGCACCATCGATTCTCTGTTTTTCTGTATTTGTCAAATATACATTAAGCTCAATATATGTTCTTAATTTATAAAATTGGTTGTGTTTTGAAGTACTTTGTGCTATTTACTGTTAATGCGGAAAATTCTTGTATTATGGCTAATGTTTTGAAGCTGCATATCAAGTGTAGGTAAATAYGTTCATTCCTATTTCCAGAATGACTTGCTTATTGTTCCCAGCAGTTTGCAATTACATCAGTATGCATTATTAATGAACAGGGAAGCTTAATGAACGTAAYAGATCAACATTTTGAGATGTCAGTGTAAATCTTTTTAGAAAGTATGTTTTCACCTGGTGCCATATCATATAAGTCTATTCAGAAGTCTCTTTTAAGAACCCATTCTGAATTTGGAGCAGGGCCCTGTATGTCTATTCCCTATCCTGTGGGAGATCCCACTTTTATAAGTAGTTTCAGCAGGCTCAGGGTAAAGATCTGCCCTCCCGTTCAAAACTAATGTATCTATATCTAAATCTCAAGCCTAGCAGAGGAGATAAAGCAATTGCTGGAAGCTGGATGTTGGCCCACACTTTCTTATGGGGGAGTCAGTAGAAATACCTGCAGCTGAATGCCCTGGTTGGACRCTTAGCTTTCAGCTAAGGAAGGAAACACAGCACAGAAAAATGTTTGCAAGGGGAAATCAAAGATTTTTATTTGTGCGAAAAATAATTATAATCAGTTGTTCTGTGTCTTTTTACAGAACTTGTTGGGGAGAAAAGAAYATAGCCACTTCTGTGAATATTTATGTTGAATAGGTATTTACTGTAGCTATTTCTACAGTTTTCCTGGAAAATGAAGAGTCTTGGGTCTTTGGTTCAAAAACAAGCTATTGCAGTGGCGTGGCAAACCATTGTTGCTACTGCCCGTCTCCTCGGGCGGCTGTTGCGCCTAGCCGCAGCTCGGAGGGCTGTGCAAGGACGAGGCTCTTGTTCGAGGGAGTTCGCGTAGTTCCGCGTGCGGGGCGCCGGT
Source organism: Eudromia elegans (assembly GCA_003342815.1). Classification (NCBI taxonomy): domain Eukaryota; kingdom Metazoa; phylum Chordata; class Aves; order Tinamiformes; family Tinamidae; genus Eudromia; species Eudromia elegans. The sequence continues at coordinate 536,040 of PTEX01000274.1, read as the reverse complement.
GCCCGCGGGCTGCCCGTGCCTGGCGAGACGCAGCGCGGCCGTGAGCGGCGGGCGCGGAGGAGGAATGAGCTCGTGGGGCTGGACGTGGGAAGCCGCAGGCCCGCGGCACGGCGCCTTCCCGAGAGCGTGTCCGTGCCCCGCGCTGACGGAGCGCTTCCCGGCGGGCTGGCGCCAGCAGCCTGCTCGGGGCTCCGCGGGCTGGCGCCGGCCTCTGCCCCGTAAGCAAGCGCCTTGGTGTTGGTTGGTGGGGTTTTGGAGCCCCCTTTACACAGTCTGTTCTGCTTTTTAGAAATTCTCTTTTTTTTTCACCTGATGCTTTTTATTTTTTGATTCTGCTGTTAAGTCATTCTAGCAAACRTTTATAATTGGACGCGTTGGCTGAAGCTCTTTGGCTGGAGCGCCTGTTCTGTCGCGTTCTGTGAGCTGATACCGAGAGGGACGCGCCATGTTCCGCCAGGCCCGTGGGAGCGCCGCCTCTCTTCCCCCCCACCACCCCGATTCCTCACACCAGGCCCTGCGTTCATTTCCCGATGCTCCCTGTGTTGAGAGTCGGGTTTCAGCCGCTGTCTCGTTACCCTTAGGGTGCTGCCGCGTTGTGGGAGGGCCGGCGCGGGACCTCGCGCGCGGGCGACGCCTCTCGCTGCCGCCGTCCCCCCTCTGCCGGCCGCCCTGCGGTCGGAGCCGGCTCGCGGTGCCTGCCGAGGAGGTTTCGAAGCTGGACCCCRGCGCGCGCAGGAAAGCCCTTCCCCTCCGGCGCGGCCGGGCAGCGGCTGGCGGGGAGCCGTGTGAGGCAGGCCCACCGCGCTGCCGCAGCGCCCTGGCCGCGCGGCGCCAGGGACGGGGTCTGATCGCCCTTCCCTGCTTTCCTTCGGCTTCTTTGGGCGCTGCCAGTGCGAGGTGGTTGGTCTGCGCTCAGCTGGTCGCCCACCTTCCTCCTTGAGGCACTTCTCTTGGTGCTGAAGTGCTCCTGCTCTCCGCTSCTGTTTGCAGTCGCTCCTGCCCACAGTGAGGGCCCCGTGCCTGTCCCTGTGAAACTGCAGCCTGTTTTCAGACCCTTTCTGTAATTACTGCAGGTGATTCATTACGCTAATCTGGTGCTGCAGTGTGGCTTCAGCCCCTGCCAGGTTTTTAGCTTTATTTATTTATTTATTTATTTATTTTTAAGTCATAGAAACCTAATTACATTTATGTGGGTCATTTCTTTCTTAGTATAAAGTCAGTACGAAATGCGTTTTGGTCCAGTTTATACTCTTTCTCTACACACTTAAAATACCCAGCATTCCAGTTCTTGCACGGAAAGATTTGAATATTGATGTTAAGCAGACGGAGATCAGGAAATGCTTCCTGAAGTTGCGCCCCCTCGGCTCCTGTGGCCCAGCTGCGGTGCCAGGCAGGGGCCGATGCCCCCGGTGCTGCACGTGCCCCGTTTGGGCCCGGTCCCGTTGCCCTGGCCCGCAGCTCTGCCCTGTGCGAGGGCCAGCCCTCGGCGGCTCCTGCGGGAGCCTTTCCTTTGCAGCTGGTGCCTGGTGCAGTTGAGGTTTCCTGTGCCGCCGGCCTGGAGCTTGGGGGTCACGGCTGCTATYGCAGCTCGTCCTGCTGCCGTTCAGGTGTGTTCCTGTGCTCAGGCAAGGGAGCAAGTGCTTGCTTTTGAACCTGGCACCTCAGTGTGGATTCGAGTAACCAGGGAAGCTCCTTGTGCACGTGTGAAGTTGTAACAGCTTCATCTGTGTTTGTACTTGTAGACTGGTGGTACGTGCAAAAGATGAACTGACAGTTGTAAGTGCTGCCTAGTCCACATAAACAGAAATACATAGTATATTTGAGACCTAGTTAATATTATTCATGTTTAATAATACATGGAGCTGCACGTGGATTTTATCATCTCCCAACTATTTGACAAATCATCATATCTTGCCACTTCCCTGCTAGTAAAGTAGAACAGACTTGTCAAGAGCTGCTGCTTGTGTGTATTCTTTTGGCAGTTAAAAGTTGGGATTTTGTCTTGATTTTATGTTTCACAGAGTTATTTGTAAGGTAAATTAACTAGGTTGAACAGTTGTCTGAGACCGCTTCTGTAATTTCTGTTTTCCCAAATCTTAGTGCATTTGCTAAATGCTACGTTTCATATTGCAAATTGATGCTCGAAATACAGTATGTTTTATAGATAACATGTTGTGTCTCTGCAGGAGATCTGTATCGCAAAGCATAATGAAAAGATCCAGCAGCGTCACCAAGGAGAGGAGCAGTACAGATTGCACCACACTGTGCAGCTAGTAAGTCTGAGCGCTCTGCTGGTGAGGTTAGCCTTGGCTAATTGCCTCTGTTCCTCATTATACTTTCATTAGCACTTTTCAGTGGTAGCCGTTTAAACAGATGAAGGGTATTCCTCACCTTTGGACCATGGGCTTCTGTACCGTGTTSTGCTGGTGAGAGGATGTATATAGCTCTGTTGGGATGACACTGAACCTAAGCAAATAAAACAGTCCATTAATATCAGGTTTGCAGCTTGATTACTGTGAGGCTAAGGGTGCATGCAGAGCTTGTTAACATTTCCACATAAATGATTCTGGACACCTCGAGTTCATTATCAGATATGCTGMAATGAGTAAAGAAACCTTACGAAGTTATTTTTGCATGGTAGTTAAGATTGATCATTATTTTTTTTCACTGTCTTTTTACCAAAACAAAAAATATTGCATTATGTCAAATATGTAGTTCCAAACACGYGCTCAGTTTTGGTCTGGGCAGTCTCATCACAGAAAGTAAGCTGTGAAGTCCAACTGCTGTGTTGTATATAATAGGCTTTACCTTAAAGAATATTCACGTTCTGGGTGAGGTCCTGGGAGCTCATAGGGCATCAATATTTAATAATGATGACTTTGTCAGAGATGCACTGAAATCCAAGTCTTTTTGATTCAGGCTTTCAGAAGAGATTCTGTTTCACTCTTATGCATTTTTAACATTGATAYAGTTGTCCAGAGAGTTAGCTGCTGTGTTTATGTTATGAAAAAGACTTTGCTGAATAGATTGTAGTATCACTTTCAGAATACGAGTTGCCAGTGCTGGCAACTTTTTCTTCCTTCTCAGGCACTATGATTTTTTTTTTTTTTATTTATTTCATGGACTTGGCAGCTTGCATTATATTAAGGACCTTATGTCATTTTAATTTTTTTCTTTAATAATTTGACTAAATTTTTCTACTATTATTTTAAATATGCTTTAAGCCATTTGCAAAAAGAAAAAAACAAAAGGAAAAACAAAACCTCTAAGGTCTCCAAATCTGAAAACAGCTAGGYATTTTAAGAAAAAGAACAACCTCAAGTTCAAGCAATTTTTTCAGGAAAAGTTTAATCTGATYGCCTGTGAAACACTCAGGTGTGCTGACTAGGAGCACTGGTAGGAGCTCTACCCTTTCTTCTGGCTGTAATATTTTCTTTATAACTTTCTTTGTAACTTTTTAGCTCCACTTTGTTTGTTTTTCACCTTTTTGTCCTGGCCACTTCATTTTTTCATGTCCTCTTTTCAGCTGTGTGCTACTCTTCCTCTCCCTAATGCCTCTATAGATACTCCCTTTGAAAGCAGAGAAATTGGACCTTTTTAAGGATACCAGGCAAGTCACTGGCTTAGGAATGTGGTAGGCAGACACTGCTTTTATCTTGGCAGGTGAGAATGAATTTGCACCAAGGTGATCTGAGCTGTCAGTGGTCAAAATAAACCTTTACTAGGAGCACTTAATGCCATGKGTTTTTTTAAGAATTGATGCTGCTCTTTTTGCTTAGAAAGTTTTCTTTACTTGCAAGGATGACCATTCTGCCATTTTGGTACTTTCCTAACGGATAACTTCTGACCTCACAAATCCAGCAGGTTTTCCCTTTTGGTAACTAGTGTCTACAGGCAATAAAACTGACTGAAGAGCAGTGTTTCCTCTCAAAGATGAGGTAACTTTGCTTATGTTTTGTGAAAATGGATGACTAATTAAAGGAGATGGATCAAAATGAGTGTTTTCACTGAAGTAAGATCCCTAGGCAAGGAAGGCATGTAACTGGTTTAGCTGAGAGGAAGTTTCAAAACAATATTCAGACAAGATTACAGAAAATCAGATCGGATTAAATAATGACTTGTTCATTAAATACAAAACTTTAGTTTATTATTGTAATGTAACTGTAATACTTTTCTTCAAAAGATTTGCTAAATATTAGTGTTAGAGTTTTGTGACACTTTGTTCTATGTCTTCTTGCACTACAAAAATACTAATATTGCTTATTTTTAAAGGGCAGCCTTATGATTATTACTCTTTTGTTCCTGGCACAAGAAAAAATGAGCTCTAGTTTGCTCTCTCTCTAATTTCTCTAAACCATTTTAGTTTATACTATTTTTCATAATAATATTCTACTATGTCTTTTGTAGTTTATTATCTCTTAAGGTAAAAGATTCCAGTACTTTTTCAGTCTTTTTAATTGAATTTCATGTTTCTTTAAGGTTATAAAATATGTAATGCATAATAATAATTTTCTTTTAAGTAGAAAGACAAAGCTTCAAAGTTCAGATATCGATTTGTTAGGGAAGAGATTGTTAGGGAGTTCCTAATTCTTCTAATAACTTTTAATTGTTATTTTGTTCATTTTAAAACATAGCACTGAAAGTAGAGTTTGTTTTCCATATTTTTGCATGTTTTCTATATATTTTTTTCAGAAGAGAGATCAACAACAAGATGAAGAGGAAAGAAAGAGTTCCTGGGTTAGTCAGGAGCGACAGAAAACACTGGACAGACTTCGCACATTTAAACAGGTAAAGAAAGAAAAATTATGCTTCTTTCTTCCATTGCCTTTGAAGAGATGCTGCCTTCCAGGAGTATACAAAATAGTTGAATAATTAACTGTTCTATAGAAAATTTACCCAAGAATGTGACACTAGCTGCAGTGAAGTTCTCTGGCCATTAGCTTCAGAGTGCAGTGTTAAACTTCTGTTTCCKACCATATGTATGCATAGTGACCAGGCATTCAGCCCTCTTTCCTAGCGGAAGGATGATCCAAATGGTATTTAACACAAACAGCATTATCATTTGGYATAACCCCCATCACTGCCACTGACTTTTTGGCCCTGCATACCAGAAAAAGAATAGAGTATAGAGAGAAGGAGAGGCAATGAGGAAAGGGATGAAAGTGCAAAAAAATTTGAGACAGTGTTAAATGAAGACAATTTTTGATTGTGTTGAATATGTGAAAAGTGCAGGTATGAGGTTTTATTACTGGTAAGTTGTACTGCTCAGCAAAACACCATTTGAATTCTCATTCTTTATAAGACTTTCGAATTGCATAGCCTCTGTAAATTTAAAGCAAATTTACTTACTACCAGCACTGTTAGTGATMTTACTTTCTATATATGGATATAATATTGATAGGAATTCTGTTGCTTTRGGCTTGCCACAGTGTTTAAGATGCCTTAAAGCCTGACTTTCAGAAACAATTTTTCCTTTTGCATAAAAATGGCTATGGGTGAAACTGTAATTTGAAAAGACAAGCTGCCAATTTAGGGACTAAATTAACTTTGGAAATTCTCAAAATGTTTGATATTTTCAAGAGATATATTAACTATAAAAGATTCTTATTAAAGACCAACCAGATCTCTGTTGTGGCTTAAGCAAGAATAAAAATTAAGAAATGACTTGTTTTTACGTAAAAGCAAGGATATTCTTGCTTTTTTTTTTTTACCTCCAGAACAAAATGAATGAAAATATTCAAGAGTTTTGGTCATCAGAAAGGCAAAGTGTAATAACAGTTATTTAATATCAAAAGTAGAGCGYTGAATGTACTTACCTAATTGTAAAACTGCCTCCCTTCAGCGGTACCCTGGGCAAGTCATACTTAAATCAACCAGACTACGCCTGGCTCATGCAAGAAGAAAATGTGCAGGCAGCTCGATACCCTCTGCAGATCAGCCTCAGTCTTTGCCTGCAACCATCCAAACCCAAGAGAAGAGCGAGGAGGTGGAATTGGAAAACACAGTCCAGCCTTTGCCMGCGCAGGAGCCCAGAAGCTTAGAACAACTTGCAGACGTTTTGTTACCTCCCAATGGCGTTACCTCTGAACTGCCCCACGCTGGGACTTCTCCATGCGCCGGCAACGAGCTTCAAGCAGAGGCTGTGACTGTAGTACCCCTTCCTCCTCCTCTGCCTCCGCCACCTCCACCGCCACCCCCGCCACTGCCTTCCAAGGAAGACGGCAGCAAATCCCCGGAGAAAACGGAGAGCCTTGTGAAGCGGCAGAGCGAGGAGAAGGGCGTGCAGCACTCTCCCGGGGGCCCTGCAGCCCACCTGCTGGACAGCAGCCAGCTGGTCAGTGCCAAGAAGAAGCTGAAGAAGACTGGTGATCTGGAGGGTTTGCAGAGGAGGAGAGGTAATGCTCCTTTTGTTGCAGTGTTTTGCTCTAATGCACTATTTCCTCTCTTGAATTGCTATCTAGAAAAGTGTAAACTCTGACTAGTCATGCAAAAAAGCCAGTTAGAGTTGGAAGATCAAAAGCTTACTGCCCAGCTGAGGTGCGTGGATAGACCACAAGGATGAATTGGGAGATATTACAAATTCATTATGTGATTCATACTAATTATTTTAACCATCTGTTTATCCTTTATCACATATATAAAATAGGTAGAGCAAATATAGCAAATATGAAATCAAATTATATCTTCCCTCTTGTTAAGAGTTGTCATTACCTGCATCTGCACTGTACTTGTTGTTCTCTTCTGTAGGTTTTAGAATACTGTTTCAAACCTCTTTAGAAGTCTCTTTTCTTTGACAAATTGTTTTAAGATCTTTCTTTCCCCCTTCAAATATAAAATCCTTTTTTATTTCTTCAATTTCAAGTCTTTCTGTCTTGTCTATTCCTGCCAATACCCTTAGTCAGATGGACAAAGGCCCTTAGTCACAAAGTGTTGTGCAAAGTGTTTTTTAAAAAAGTATTCTACAGCACACATAGAGGAAGTGGATAGATGGATCTATTGATTGATCTATTGATTAGATATGTTGCATTTTGTGTATGCTGTCCTCTGCTACATGGAGTGCAGTGTTGTACCATGAGTGCAGTGTTGTACCATGAGTGCAGTGTTGTACCATGAGTGCAGTGTTGTACCATGAGTTTTTTGCCACATTCTCTCACACAGAGGTCTTGTCTACTTCTGGCTTTTCAAAGAGCTAAACCCTGATTTTCTTTCTGCAGAAAGCTAGTTTCAGGTTGGTGATAAAGGAAAGACTAGTGATAAAATAATAAGTGTTACTTTTTTGCTTTCAATATCTATAGGGGATTTGTGTGTATAATCCACTTTTGACCTGGTAATGAGGAAGATAATTGTGGAGGCTAAATCCAAAATATAGCTATGGAGCGATTAAACTGAAAGTACTGGTCTCCTTTATACTCATGGAACTATTCAATTAATTGCATGTAGCTAGTTTTTCTTCTATGGGAAATATAAATGAAGACTGTGACTGAATAAATTTAGTAAAAGATAATACTGAAAGTCTTTTGATTTACTGCAGTGAGTTCCCCGATGGATGAAGTACTGGCTTCCTTGAAGCGAGGTAGCTTTCACTTGAGAAAAGTTGAACAGAGAAGTCTCCCTCCTTTTCCTGATGAAGACGATAGCAATAACATCTTGGCACAGATCAGGAAAGGTGTGAAACTCAAGAAAGTGCAGAAAGATGTTTTGAGAGAATCTTTTACAATTCTGCCTGATACTGACCCTCTGACAAGGAGCATCCATGAAGCACTGCGACGAATTAAGGAAGCATCACCAGAATCAGAGGATGAAGAGGAGAGTTTGCCTTGCACAGACTGGGAAAATTAACCTGTAATTAACCTCAGTTTTTTAAAAAATTATTTCTTCAACACTTTTTGTATAACAATAGCTGCTAAGCCTCAGGTTATGTATTCTAGGAGACTTAGTATGAATGCAACTAAACTATCCCTGACCTCCAAACTGAYAAAAGTGCAAATATGAACTTAGTGTCACTGACTTTTTAAAAGAATTTAAAAGTTTATAGTTAGAAACAAAACTTTAGGCACCATCTCAGCCTTTTTCTTTGTATGAATACTTTTGCTGAATATTAACAGGTCTGCTCCTGTGAAAAGCTCAAATGTTATTTAGTAAATTGAAGGAACTATTTGCAGCTTACAAAAAAAAAAAAANACACCAAAAAAACCCCTTTAAAAAGCTTATAAGTGCTTATAAGTGACAGTACAGCACAATCACCCTTCAACACACCACCCTGTACATCAGATATTTTCTAATTGCTTCTGGCACTGTAAAAGACAGTGTGTGTTTAAACACTTCAGGCTGAATAGCCCCAAATTGAGGATGACTAGATTTGACCACTGTACACACTGAAATCTCCTGGGGTATCGTCCTTTGTGGCTAGCTCTTTGATAGCCTGCTTTCAAATCTGTGARCACTTTGACTTCATTGAATTCCAGGAATATAAACAGTAAATTTGCAAATACAACTTGTGCTATTCATACAAATCCCACCAGCTTACATTATATTAAACTTCAGTGCCTGAAAGTAGAGATATTTGACTTGAGCAGATTAAGGTAATGAGTTCAGAACAAACCAAAAATTGGCAAGAGAATAGCTTTCATAATTAAAGCAGCACTGGTAGCACAACGAGACTGTCAGTTGCAATGCATGCAACACTTCCTCTGTGGTGATTCTTTGCTGCTACTGGTAGGGGAATGAAATTAAGTGTAAATAAAGGGTTCCAGTAAACTTATCTGCAAATACCTAAATTTTGGAAAAAGAGATGTCTGACAATCTGTTAAGAATTTAAAAACCTGTTTTTAGACGTCAGAGGATATTTAGAAATAATGGAAAATGAGTATAAACATTGCAAAGCACCTAGCAGTAGGAAGAAGATAAAACATTTCTGAATGTTTGCAAGGCTACCTTGGTTAGTTATCCGGAGCTGGGGAGTGACAGTGTAGAGTGTACGGCAGTTGGAAAAGTGATGGTGACTTTTATCCCATCATTGCCTGTACTTCATGTGGATTATAACATCTCATGTTTCAGCCTGTTCCATTGGTGTGCTACTTCAAAACAGCATTCTAAGTCTTTTAAAAAGGAAAATAAATGGTGTCTTTATTTCCTCAAGAAGTAGCTGTTGACCGTCCTAGTAATTTAATGCTATTTAATTACAGCATGCTCCTTTCACAGCACATGTACTGCTACTTTGGAAAATCCAGGAGTGGAATTGCAGTTAACTCTCAATGAAACTCCCAGTGGACATAAAAATGCAGGGAATATATCCAAGAGTGGTATGAATTGGTTTGATCTAATTGGTGGCCCTCTGAATGTTTTCCAGTGGCAGTACATTCTCTTTTAGAAATCTTAGGTATTAACTGCTGGACAATATACCTGCATCCAGGCTTTACCTTTTGCAGCTCTGAGAAGGCAATTGGAGAGCAGGTTGAAGGTGGCTGCTGTGAGGCACCTCTAGGGCACCAGTGGCTGTCGTTTTCAGGAGGTTGTGTTGAATGTCAAGTGTTCTGCCAGCCTCAGTGAGGGCCTTTTCCCCTGTAAGGCTGCAGTCCTGCCAGTGCGGAGGTGTGAGTGAGCTCCTTGAAGGCTTTCCACACAGCTGAGACTTGCTTTCTCTCACCAACTTCATAGGTTATTAGGGAAATAATGTAGTTAGGTTATTTAACAGATAGTACAGATGATCAAAAAAAAAAACGGTTTGGTGAAAAGTCAGAATGTAAAAGCTTGCCCATGCAATGGAAGTGCATGAAATAATCTGTTTTTTAGGAACAGACTGAAATGTAGTCCTAATGAAATTCAGCTAAATAAATGCTTTTCACATAGGTTGAGTKTGCTTACTTGAGCATATGAAGTGATTACTCAGAATTCATTAGACAAGAATAACTATTAAGTTTGTAGAAATGGCAGAAGTAGGTTTTTTTTTTTAAAAAAACTTCAAGGGTTAGTTTAATACCACACTTTATTAAGAAGACTGTGTTTATTTTTAAATTGTATGCTCTACTGGCAAAGGAATATTTGTATAGAGATTTTTAGAAAACTGAAAACAGTTCTACAAAAGTATATGGGCATGTACATTACATAGTTTAATATATATATTTAATATTTATACATCCTTATTGGCTAAATGTAGAGCACTTATTTGCGTTAAGAATTAAAGTTAAATCTGATTACTGATTATGTTTATCAAATGCAGAAAAGTGTCTTAGAGTATGTGCAGCAGTGGGAAAGGAGAATATGAGCAGTGCAGGAATGAAGTGAGGTTTTTAATTATTGAGGTTTGAAGGCAGAATAACWGTAACTGCTCCAGGCAATCCCATTGTCTTAGTTACCAGTTTTGTGACTTGATTTCTACCCAAAATTACATGACTGCCTTTTGGAGGAGCAGTTTCTTCTTCCTTCGGTCACAAGTCTGACGAGCTGTTGGAGGCCTCCAGCTCCATGCCGGCCTCCACAAGGCCAGAGCAATGGTGCTTTCCCTGCGTGCTCTGGCCTCGCAGTAGGAGTGAGGGGGGAATCAGCTCAGCTCTGCATGCCTGGGGTTGCCTGGTGTTGAAGGAGGGAATCTGATCTGCTGTTTAACTTTTCAGCAGTTCCTTTTGTTTTGTTCTGTTTCTTTAAACAGGTGATTCACAGCCACTGAAGTGAGAAAAGAAATCCCAGTGGAAGATTACTTTCCCTCTTCATTTCTGAAAATTCAGAGCCAACAGTTTTGATCATCAGTTCCACAGTAGGCTTTTTTTGGCAAAGAAATAGAGTTTCTTTGGCAAATGATTCAGTATGTGTGTGGGGGTAAAAAAAAACAGCCTGAAAAGTTGATTTCAGGTCACTTTTTTCATTAATTTGTTCCAAAAATTCTGAGTTGGACAGTGAACTAAGTTGTTTAGATGTGTGCATTTTTTTGTAAACAAGAATGGAAGATGTCTGGGATGCTCACCCAGTCCTTAAGCACTTTCAGTATTTGTTTGAGTAATGAACATGTGGCCAGTTAAGCAGGAAGGGCTTTTGGAGTGGGGAGAAAACTTTGTTAGAGTAACTTTGGGGTTCAGTTAAAACATTAAAACAGCTATAAAGCCTCCCTTTTCACTGCACTGACTATATCATCTGCTTGAAAACTGACTGAATAGCTGCTTGCAGCAAAGCTTGCTACGTAGCAGTGCGACATTGCAGAAAAGAGCAGAACTGCTAATCTACCAGGATAGTTGCACTACAGTAGCTGAAATTCAGTATTGTGCAACTACAGTGTTTTTTCTTCTTAGTGTGAAGAACTGTATGTCAGTATGAAAACTAACAGGTGACTACAGCATAAGGAGAACTAAGGGTTGACTTTAGTATGTATTCAAGAGTGTGGTGTTTCCAGCGTGGTACATTTTGCAAGGCATACCGTGACTCCTTTTTAAAGGACATATGTAGTCTTAAACCTTTTTAAAGTAGACATTTTCATGCTTTTTAAAAATAATCTTTAGCTATGCTGAACCAAGTTAATTATCTTTTAATCATTTGTTATAAGAAGCAATATTTTGTAATATCATACTTAAAATTATTTTTCTCTCTTGGTTAGAAATGGCTTTTGTTTGATTACTGTAAGTAGCCTGCTTTAGAAGAGATCAAAGCACTTAAACATACTGATACTTCAGTTGTRAAAATTATGCTTCTCTTGTTGGTTTTTGTTATTCCCTTTAGTGACCACAAAAATATTCCTCTTTCATACCCAAAAGCCGGTTGGCTGAAAAACAAGGTCACTTTTGATCTTGGTGTCTTTTTTTTTTTTCTTAAAGAGAGTTGCACCTTCCTCTGCAGTGTGTACTTAGTCATGAAATTTAAGGTTATTTCTAACAGCTGCAGGCAGCTACTCTTACAGTGTTACAATTCTAAGAGTTATGTCAGCACAGAGATAAAAGTAGTCTTSTACCATCTAGAAGGTCACCCTCTACTAACAATTTTAAGAACTTTTCAGCAGCATTTTATTTTTACTAGCATGACATGCACTACATTTGAGAAAAACACCATCCTTTTCCTTTAGAAGTTRTACTCCATTCACTGTTCCTGTTGTGAAAGACAAATTGCTATGTACGTGGACTTTTTTTCTGTTAAGTGGAGTTACGAATTGCTGCTGTCATATAATGGAACATGTACTGTGTTAATAACAGATTTCATGTCTTGCTGTGTACTTTTTTTAAACAGGAACAGGAGTACTTACCTTAGCAATAGGTTATATAACCTAAAGGAACCTCAGATCTTAGACTCTGCAGCAGTTTTTCTGTGGCTGTCCTGAAATTAAAGCTCTATCAAACATCTCAGAAGGATGTCATCTTGCCCTTGCTAGTGACAGGCATCCTCTTAACCTCGTGGCCTTATTTTTCAAGTTAGTGAGCACTCTGTTTCAAAGCACTTGTGCATAACACAAAGCAGCATTATTTCAGAGCTGGGTCAGTTCTGCTGTATGACTGTATGGGGTCTGGTTTTTTATCTCCTCAGAAGACTGGCCCTCTGAAACACTGGAGTGTATTCCAAAGACCTCAAAATGTATAGGACTGCTCCCCTCCTCCTTTAACCTGCTTCTACACAGCAGGAGTTGCGTGATGTGGTTCTAAGTTGTCTGTCTATATTTGGGCAGTAATACACAATTTTTTCATGATCATTTGACAAAGCCTGCACTGAAGGCAGTGGTGTATTTCCGCTCTGCGGTTGTTTGTATTTCCAGTCACGCCAGTCTTTACAAGAGAATGAATTTGGGGCCATAACATAAAACAGATTATGTGCTTTCAGTTAGTAATTCAGATGATACAGTTCATGGGCAACTTAGTGCTAAATTAGTGGTGTTGAGTTGGCAACTTCTATGTCCATTTTCTCCTGTGTCCTAGGCTGCATTTTTATTCCTGACCGTATGCATACGGGACACTGGCAGAATTCCAAGTCAAGGGAAAGTAGGATGATTTACCGTATAGGTGTAGCGGTCTTCTTGCACAGTGTTTGCATCCACAGTTTAACACAGTGTTGTGCTATCCAGGTAGCTCCATGCTCTAGTGTACTGCAGGGTTTCCATAGTTAGTTGCCATGTGACTGTCAACTTTGCCTTGAAAATGTGTGCATGATTTAAAAAAAGAAAAAAAAAATTATTGGTATATTTTATACCTAGCTAAAATGCTTAGATTCCTGTAATAGTTTAGTTTATAGAAATGGATTTCTCATGGGAACATGTATTTTATGTACACACAAAAATAAGTCATGCTGAGTGTAGTGGTTTGTATCGGTTCCGTTTGCCATCTTCAGTGGGAAAGTACATAGTGTTTTTCCCATAGAACACACAAAAAAAAAAATCTGAGATTTTAGTCCTCCATGAGTCACTAGATGTCACAATTTCACACAATACTCCAGTATAATAATGGTGCACATGTAGTATATAAGGCTAATGCATAGAAYGATCCCCATCCTTCTTGGTAATGGGGAAATTTGTAATGGGTAGGCTGGAGCAACTGTGGAAAAAGTCCAAGTGTATTCCCGGGGATCTAAAGTAAGCACAATCCTGCATCGAGTTTGGCACCTATGTAGCTGAGAAAAGCTCTGATATAAATGTGTTGTTGCTTGAGAAATCATAGCAAGCATCATTATGAAAAAGGCACTTATTCAGAAATATATTTAAGAAAACAGTCTCCACAGAAGAGTCCTTACCAGAARTTTCTCGTATTTGCCCCTTATGGTTGATTTTCACTGTTGTGGCTGGATTAGTTTATTGCTAGTCATTTATCTTCAGCAACTTGCCAGCTTTTGGGATCTTTTCATGCCTAGCAACTTGGTTTCATTGTTCACACCAAAACCATTTTTGTTTAGTATAACAGATCCGGTGAGGTAAAGAGGATAAATAACATTTGATTTACAAATACACATGTGACCCCTGAAAAGTCTTTGAATGGCAACAGGAAATGAAAAAATGAATTTCTACTAAAATAACCAGAATGTAAGGCAAACAACAATGGCTTTTTAATCAGAAATGGAAATTGCATCTACATGAATTTCATTCTCTCCTTGAGAGAGGTTCCAGCTCCTTTAAAAATAACCCATGTTCTTATTTTGTTCAYTTTCTTTCTATGTTTTCATGGTTTGGTTAAGCTGTGTTTTTAAGGCAGATGAAAGCTTTATTTTTCTTAAACATCCCTTTCAAGGTTAAAAAAAAAAGTCTGCATCCTACACCAGGTAAAAATAAAGTAGTCTTGATCATACGTTGTGTTCTTCTGTGGCTGTATTGGGGTAGAATTGAACACACTGTTATTTGTAAAGATACATCGTGGCTCAGAACTCTGTATTCTGTAAAGTCTGCTTTTATAGTAAGGACAGGAGTATTATTGAAGATGCAACATCATGAGAAGGGGAAGCAGAAAGTCTTTCCTGTTAATGTAACYCTTAATGCCATTTGTTGCACTGAATTTCAATAGTGTAATYTGTAACTCAAGGTTACTCACATGTGTAAGCAGATACTATCTGCATTGTGATGCTTATATAATTACGTTACCTGTGTTGATTTCTGGTAATGATTCCATAAGCGTAACCAATATATTGTTATGGTTAGTGCTAGAGAAATAGTGTTAAGAGCAAGTCAAGGTTATTGCAAAGAAAAGGAGTAAATAGAAGCACCTTACTGGGYGAGTGTGTTGCATAATTTGACTGCTACTGGAGGTGATGCAGTAGCATAATCTGAACTTGATTGCAAATTGCTCTTTGGTGTTGTAAGCACATTGACATACTGCTATCAATGCTGTAAAAAGTACAGCGGTGGCTGTTTATAATCTATAAATATACTGTAATTTAATTTTTTTCCTACAAAATGGATTTATATTTAATTGCTGCCTAAGACATGTACTTAAAATTAGAATTTTTAGGAGGGCAAGGGTGGGTGGGCATGCCAATACCTTCTAGGGAGGGGCTGCTGTACATACATTTCTTTGCATTTCCCAGTGATGCATTTCCCAAACTGAACTGCAGTTCAGTTTGAGTCTCAATCCAAAGCTCCCAGCTCTGCCAGCGGCGAGGCTGCAGACTGTCATTTACGTGTTGGTGGTTCAGTGGTTCAGCTCCTCTCTCTCCTCTGTGCCCGGGCGCTTCAGAACTTCACAGCAAATGTCTTCTTTCCATTTGCAAATGCGAGTGCTTTGATGTACCTCTAATATGGAAAGTGACCAAGCAAGGAATTTTACTCTGCTGAGTGTAATATCAATGCAGACTAATATTAAAAGGCTTATTATGATCTAASGCTACTAACCAGTAGTGTGTCCAAATAAGAATGATGATTGCTGTTTTGATGAGTAATAATCTAATAGGGCAGAGGCTTTTATTCAAGAGACTTTCACCAATTCAGTAATTAATTTGCCTTAGACTAGCTTCATTAAGATTCCTTCAGGAAATTTTTCTGATTTCTGAATTGGGGAATAGATGTTGGAACTAGAGACACTCACTTAGCATCCCCCAACATGTTCCTGTGGTTTCTGTATATGTTTTGGATTTCATTTTACATATTTACAAATAACTTCATAAGATGAAAACTCAAGAAGTAGAGACGGTTGCAGATTCTTGCATGAATGAAACCTGGGAGGGTTAATGAAACAAACTTCTTTTCTTTTTAAGCCTACTGAATAAATGAGAAATAATGAAAGGAAAAGTGATTTGCCGTTCACTAGCCTTGTGCAATACAGTAGGTAGAATCAAACACTAGCATATTGTGCTTGGCTTTAAGAAAGTTCTTTCACACCATTATAGTCAAAGGACCTATTCAGTGCATATTTTATTGTAAAGGACTCTGCAAATCTACTATTCCTAATATTGCTCAATGTTCTGAAGTATTAAGCAAAAAGTGTGTTTTAAAAAAAAGGTTAAAAAAAACCCTAAGTAAACATTTCTAGCAATACCTAAAGAGTTTTAACTGTTTGCCTTTTGCTCATTCTTGCTTTAGTTCAGCTTTTCAGCAATGCAAATTTATTGCTGTGTATTTTGTGGGTTTTTTCTTTTTTTTTTTTTTACTATCATGACACATGTTTAAACCTGTACACAAAGTACTGAACTCACCTTCTTGTACATGCGATGTAACATCATACTCACAGTTTTGGTGCTTAAACATGATTCCTTTTTTCTTTATTAAAGGATATTTATTTGACCACTGTCTTGTTTTAAACTCAAATGCATACCTGCCTTTAAAAAAGATTTTAGTGGAGTCTGGTTCTCACAGACATTTTCATGTATTGTTCATTTACCTTTCCATTGTTACCATTTTTTAACTCTTCAAGCTGCCTAACTTGGTCATTGCTTTATGGCAGATGGTTGTGTCTAAACTCTTCTGGACCAGAAAAATAATTATAATTAGCTAACATTTTTATAAGCTGTATAGAAGGATGAGAGTTTACAGGAGAATCTTGCTTTTAAAGGATACAAGGTGGTTGAGCTTAAATACACATCAAAACCATTTTCCATGTCTTAATCAAAAGACAAAACTCTATATGAAAAGAAAAGAAATCTAAGAACTTAACTCCCCTAAACTCTCCTCTTACCTTTTGAACCAGCTATTGGCGATATTGGTGATAACATGAAGAAAGAGCAAGACTCCAAATACATTATGCTACTCATATTTTAAAATTGAGTAAAAGATTAAAACATCTGGCTTCTCCAGTTTTTGTATGCATAATCATTTGAAAGCAAACTCCTTTACATATAAAGGATTTAGATTTTAAAAGGTTTGAAAATACACTACCTATATACCCCCAGTTTAGGTGTTCAGTGTGCMTTTTGAGGTTTGCTGTAGCAAGTGCATCATTTTGTCCATGAAAGCCTTCTCTGGTTTCAAGTGCAGCAGGATGCCAAAGCGAGTAGGAAGTTTGCTGTGCATTGAGACACTTCAGTCTTTCACTCGTTACATTTTACCAGATACTTCCAGGAAGAGGAGATAATTAAATGACCTAATGAAATGCTGGTTTGAGTTGACTGAAAAGAAGAAAATAAAACCCCAAAGCCTTTTGTCTTACAGATTTATGATGCAATTGTGACAACCTAAGCACAGCCATTGCGCTGTGTACCTCTGTAACACTGTATTGATACAGTAACTATGAGGTAAATTAGTCAAAAACACACAGCTGATGATTTCCCAGGCTACGTTTGTCTTTTGATTTTTCCATCTATCTATATATCTGTCTCCATTTTGTGCTTATTACTAACCTAGACATAGACTTTATTAAAAATGCTTATGTTGTGTGRCAGTTTACATTTGTTGTGCATCTTTTTTCTTTTACACCAGGCTTTCTGGTGCAAGTCCTATGCTGCACGTGAGCCAGGGTAGGCTAGATTCAAAGCACAGCTGCTATGTCAACATGAGGAAAAAAAAAAAAGGAACAATATATTTCCAGGAGGCCTCTTAGAAGGCCCCACTTTACACACATAAGCCTGAGAAAACAGGAAGCTGCTAATCCTKGATTTCACATTTTTAAAACCAATGTGAAACATGGTGTATTTCTAGTACAGCTGAACACAGTTGAAAGGGCTAGACCCAGCCTAGGTCTCTGGTTTTCATCTCAGATGACAATGGTCTATGCTGTTAATTTTGGATTGGCCAAGAACTAACAGCAAATGTATGAAGTACCTGAAATTTAGTGAGTTTTTAATCTTTACAATGACAGCTAAACTTAAAAGTTTGTTGCCATCAGCTGGTGCCTACCTTGACAGTGGCTTGGGTAGATAAGGGTAACTTATGACTTACCTTTTAGGGGTAGTAACAACTTGGAAGTATATTCGATGCATGCATTGAAATTGCAAATTAATGAATAAACCAATATGTTTAGAAGGCAGTGGTTGGTTACTCACAAGAAGGCCTAAACGTTTGTACGACACATAGAAGATGGGTAGAACCACCATTTATTGTTTTTCAGTTACATATCAGATGTAAAGGAAAGGTACATTGTAAATAAATCCTCATGGGGCCACCATCCTCCTCAAAGAAGGAAACAACATCTCGTTCTCACAGAAATCATAGGCATATTTAGGAGTAGTCTCTCCTACACTCGTTAATAGTCAGCAGATGGGAAGGGAGAAGTGASAGTATTAAAAAGGGGAAAGAGTTTGTCTCCTCTTTTATCAAAACCTGGCAACTGCAGCTTTTCTTGGCACTTCTCCCTGCTGCTTCCTCTCCCCAAGGGCCCCCTTTGGCCTAGGTTACCCTGGTGAATGAGGGCACCAGGCTCCACTTCTGACAACCCACCATGTTTCACCACCGACAGCAAAGCCTGAATGTTCTGCTTATGTCCCCGAGAGCTCCTCTAGCTTTAATGCTGCCCCGTTTTGCCACCATGTTTATATCTGTTGGGGATGAGGGAAGTTATTAACTGTAAAATGTCCCCTGTAAGCTTCAGGGTACCCCACATAGCTCAGATGATTTACCTGTAGATGCGTCACGCTGCTGACACAAACTACACCATAGCAGAAACTATTTTGAAGGCTTTACCCATCAGTTATACCAGCACTGCAAGGTCACCTGTCTTGTTCACAGGTGCTGCGACCACCTGGGCCCTTTCCTGTCCTGTTGATTACTACTGAAAACCCTAGCAGTCCCCATGCCCTTTACTCCCAATTCTGTYCTTTCAGCTATGATGCAGCTCTAGACCACTGACACGTTTCCTGTCTAGACTTTCACAAGCTTAATCAAAGATAACCTCTCTCCCTTGGAGCCCTGCCTCAGCTTGGGACAGGAATGAAAAATCRCGCACAGATTCATATCTGTGTCACTACTGCTGCTGCCTGCTTGCATCAGGGCTGCGGCTCCCTCTCCCTCACACATTACCAAAAACCTACAGCTAAAAAAATTAAAATAACCAAACTTAAAATTAAAATAACCATAAATAAAAAATAAAATTAAAATAACCAAACCAAACCCTGTGTTTGCCTTCTCCCTTCCTTCTTGCTCTGTGTGCTTTGGACAGGTAATGTTTGCTGGAGACAGTCATGAATGTGATGGTTACCTGCATAACTCCTTGTCACTCTTCTCCTCGCTAAAGATGTGAAACATCTCACTGTGCCCCAGGCGGCTTATATGAGGTCAAGGACGTTCATGGTCTTTCAGACGTAACTTACGGTTTATGTAATTCTTTTATCTTAAACTTCTGCTCTAATTTGCATCACAYTCTCTCCGCATGCTATTATCTAAAAGTCACAGGAATGAGAAAAATAAAGAATCATGCAATTCATACAAAGTATTTATATTGGCTAAACATTTTTTTCAATTGAGATTTTATTTTAATCCCATTAAATTTTTGTAGGAATATAACTCAGCTCTTACAAAGTCATCGCTGCATGCTCTAACTGCCATGCATGGTAACTGCACAATTTAAACAACACAACAGATGTTTTATGGATCAGATTTATATGAAACATCATATTATCCCTCTCCCCACTCCCCTCCATCTTGCTGTGAGTAAACCTGCAAAAGCAACGGGACTGAGAAACCACTCAACAAGTGCTCATGGCTTCTGACTCCAACCCGAGATGAAGGGGGTAAAAATCACAAACAAATACAAAGCAAACCCCATAGCCCATCCTCTTGTCACAGGAGCACAGATACCTCTCTCGTTCCTTCTGTAGCCCCRAAAGACCACACTGATAGAAGATTACAGCTTGCCTAAATGATCCAGTCCAGGACCTGCATGCAGAAGGGAGTTTGTTTTTTTTCTTAACTGGAACATAAGCTTGTCACATCTCCCTCGGCCCACAGCTACTGCAAGAACACCATATTCCCATCCTCTGTGCAACAGTCCTTAATGCCTTCCTCCCCAGAATCTTGCGTTTATATTAAGCAACTTGGAAGGGTCGGGCTGGCTGTCACAGGTCCTGTCCATCGGGGCTATGATACTAAAACTCCCTTTGAGAGGTCTGACCAGTCAGTCCCTGCTGCATGTGGACTGCAAAGCAACCTAATGAACTGCTATACAGCACCTGTATTTCCTGTAAGTAAGTTAATCCATTCTGGGAAAGCACAGGAATCCAGGCTACTGCATTTCCTTAGTCAAAGGCAGAATTAATGAAAAAATATCATTAAAAATCACCCAAGTTCTGTGGAGAAAATGCATTTTGTTACTTTTCTGAAAAAATGTGTCTAACCAATCAAAAATGCTGCCTGAGAAGCTACTACACTTTGTATGCTATAGCATGCTTTGCCAAGCTGCTGATACACATGAATATGTTTATAACTGCAGCCAAAGGCCCAAACTGATACTTCTTTCCATTTTACCAAAACAAAAAAATTTCAACACTTCAACTTGTCTCTCAATTTGCGATACAAAATCTTTCTGTAAACATAAATTCTGCATCACACCAACATCTGCCAAGACCCTGCCTGCTGTTTGGGCCAACACCGAGTTCTGCGCCTAGCCTGCAGCTGAGCAACAAAGCGACTTCTTTCTGCCTCACGGGAGCCACATCCATGAACCTCCTACTCAGCTATGGCAGAGCCGTGTGACTGGATCCACTGAAACCACCCAAACCAGATGCTGCTCCCCATGATCTCAGGCAAGGGCAGGGACCAAGCCAAAACCCAAGGAGACTCTTCCGAGTTTTCCATTAACTGAGSAGCACGTCGCTGCACTAGCAGGTCCTGTGTTTCCTTAAATATGCCATAAATATAACACAATACTGTACATTACATTAAAATTTCTTCACCTGTGCCAAGACCCTTAAGTTGATGATGGCGTGAGGCCCTAGACCACTAACTGCTATCGCTGTTACTGCCAATTAGTGATTTTCCAATTACCTCCAGACCAGCTTTTGCAGGTCATTAAAGCGAGCGGGACTTACTGCACTAGTGGCAGTCAGCCTCCAGGCTCCTCGAGCAGCAGCTGCCTTTCCTGCTCTCAACACATGGCATGACTTTCAAAATGTCCTGACAAACTCTGTGGCCACCTTGCTGTTCCTGAGCTCCAGCTGCAGTTTGACACCTTGTCATTCTATTCTGCAAACACGTGCTCCTTTCCAGCAGAGTGCCAGCATGTGCATGTAGATTCTCTGCTGTGCCTGACTGCTCGCCACGTGGCTTGCTCTGTGGCCTGCAATGTCTTTCAGCRGTCCTTGTTCCAGCTTCATGATTACCCTTTGGCATTTCTCTTCCTTAATTTTCTCGAAAGACTTTGGACCTACAGCACAGCCTGCTACAGTGCTGCTAGTCCTGACCACAAGTCTTGTAATCCAATCTCACAGGCTGATTCAGACACATCCTGTCTGCTGCACAGAGACTTGCTCTGATATTTGTACAGGTTCTCTCAGCAAAACTTCCAAATTTTTCTTCAATTCCTTTGCACCGTATCTGTCTCTTACCCTAGATAGTCACTCAAATCCTCTGGCTTGACCACTGTGGTTGTCTGGCATCTGGTCCCTTTCTTCTAGCAGGATGACCAGCTAAGTTTCTTCCTTCTGAAAGSAGCCTGCCGATCCTGACACATTACCTTACAACCTGAGCAGTTAAACGAGTGTTAGAAGAATCTTCTATTAGGAAAACTTGCTGACAGGCAACTGATCTCACAACACAGTCATCACAAATAGAGAGCACGCAAACTCCTGTCTTCCTGAAATACTTGTTTCGCTCACCATTTTAGCCGGCTCTGTCTCAAAATACCTGGTGCTTCCTTCTCACCTCTCCTCTCAGCTTCTCTGGCTTTCCCAGCTCCTGCTCTGAGGTAAGAATCGCTCAGGAACACAACAGGCAGCACTGCAGCACAGGCATTCATCCTTTATGTGCTGTGGTGCCTGCTTGGAGAGGAAGGCACTGTTTTTTAATCTGACTGGTTCCACACTAGAGTTCAGCACTTTCTGACACTTACTGTGAACACGTGCCAGGCTTCTCCAGGTTAAAAAAAAAAAAAGAGAGAGAGAGAGAAAAGAAAGCATTGACTTCAAAATGCAACCGATAACAGTAACCACCAAAATAATGCTTGTGTGGCGTTTTTCTTTCAAAGAAGTGGGGAAACCACATGCTGCTTATATCTCTCTGGTCTGCTGAATGAAATTCTCCCTCCATTTTCTCCCAACACACAACATGCTCTGGGGCAGAAGGGCTGGGTTAGTAACTCTGGTGCCACACAGAAAGGGAACTTTCTGCACACAGGAGAACCAAATCCTCTGGAAAAGCCAGTGAGTGCAGTATGTATAGCCACACCTGAGCTGCCTTTACTGGCGTAGCACACTCCGAAAAACATAGCCTGCAAGATTCTAGAAAGACCATATTTAATTTATCACAAAAGGGGAACCTCCTAGACACAGCATATATTTAAACATACCTTGTCAGTGTGGCTCTTCCTCCCTCCTTAGCCCCTGGGTGCACATACAGGCTGAGGAGGTCCCGCACTCTGCCTCCTGCTTCACTTACAGGGAAAAATTCTTTCTCTTCCAAAAGCACTGCAGTCACAGAAATACAAGTTCTCTTCATAGAAAACTTTTGCCTTGCTATTCTGTGTCTAGCAGAAGCGATCAACACGCTGCAGAACTCATGCAGTGAGAAGAGAAGCAGAGGAGAATCCCCAGASCAAGGATGGGCAAGATCTGAAGCCAGTTCAAAATCAAAAAAGGGAAGGGAAATCTCCTCCAAATCCAGCTCAAGCTACTGTTACTTTTAACACCACAGGGGACAGGCACTGATGGCATAAAAAAAGGGGAAGTTTCTCCAACCACTATAGATGACTAATACCAAATACCAGCTCTCCAGAGTGGTGACGAGAGTGAAAGGAGGTGGCATGTGCCGAGTGCCAGAGCCTCAGCTGCGCTTACGGAGCAGCCCTAATCCTGCTCTTGTGAAGCCTACAGCAGTGATCTTGTTGGCAMCCGCATGCTGGGAGGGCTTAGGGGCCAGCAGGATGTGCTCAGTATTAGYATGATGTGATGAACTAAGAAACGCAAGACCCCTTTTAACAAACCTTTGGCTGCTGATGCTAGGKTCAGGTGCTCTGTCCTTGTGATACAGACTGCTCTTGTCCACCCCAGAGCTACCAATACCAGGGAAGGGGATCCTTTTGAACTCCAAAACTACAAACACCTGTGAAGGTTAGTCCTCCTTCCCATGCGTACCTGCGTAAGAGCTGACATTTGAAAATGACACAAAATGCCAGCTGCCTGGTTCCAGCTGAGCTCTGCTCGCGTGAGACCAGCCGATGAGGGAGAAAGCAGCTGTAATTAGGKGTGTGTGTGTGTCTTTGGTCCTAGGATGAGCTGCCGAGAGCACAGAGGCAGTACCGGCTGCTAGAAGTCCCTGAGAGGTTGTGATGAGCAAGCTGCGAGACTGCGTATGGTGCAAGAACCCGCTGTGCTAGAGACTCGCCTGCGCAGGGGCAACGCAGTCAGAAGAGCTTGCACAGCCCCAGTGGGGGAGATCAGCTCAACTGGAAGCCAGGATCTAGCCCCAAACTCTGTTGCTGCCAGGCATTTAACATAATGGGTAAAAATTAATTACATTTATCTGGCATAAGAGGAGTAAAGCAAGGAACTAATGCTATTAAGTGAAAACAGAGATTTTTTTWAAAAAAAATCTATTATTCAGTGATATTTTCTCTGCTTAGCACCATTCAGAGGTAGTGCACACATGCAGCATCATTAAGAAAATGTAAACAAGACAGTTTGAACATCACTTCACACAGGCCCCTTTTCTGAAAAATATCAGGGTGGAAGTGTGCACTTAACTGGCATGCTCACTCACTGAAAGCACACGCGGTTGGCCAGTGTGTCTCCATGGTTGCTTTCTTTTCTTTTAATAGCCTTTTGACATCCAAAGCTGATTTCAAACCAGATTTACATTTGGCCTCAATCTAATTCAACATTTTTGTAATCAACAAAATTAAAAGCTTTTATTGTCATTCACAGTTTGCAGAGAATTAAGGATTGCAACATTTTTCCATTCCTCTTCCATGATGTATTTCTGTAAAAGCTTTGATTTAGCCTCTGAAATGAACTTCCTAGTGACTGTGCTATACACAGATTGTTGCTCAGTAGCCACTTCAGTAGAGAATACAAAAGATGATTAAAAAAATCAAGGTTATGACCCTTATCTAAGTTAAATCTGAAGTTAGTTCCTGGTAGAAAAGTTAGCAGAACACAGAAGCCTTCCACAATTAACAACTGAAAAGGAACACTTCAAAATATTMATCTTTAATCAACACTTTGTTCACTCTTGCAGCGTTTTCTTTAAAAGAATTATCCCAGGAATGCCACAAATAGCATTAAGCAAAACTTAGCTGTGTTGCATCTGGTTTTAGCCCTTTATTTATTTATATTTTACCTGAAAATGTTTCTTCTTAAAGACCTTATAACAATGATTTCTGCATTATCATTTGGTTCTCCTCTTCCCTGGATATTAGCCAGGAAAAGGAATTTCCAGTCTGTAACAGACAGATTAGTTCACATGTTTTAATTTGTACACATAGAAAAATGCAGTTTCTGGATCATTGAGGCATACGGATTATGAACAAGACACTCCAAAATCTAACTATCCAGATGGGGATATTCTTACAAAAACCTTTTATGTCAAAGTCAGGATTTCACAACATAACATACTAATGCAAAATCCAGTAGCACCTGAAAGTTTAAGGTAGCTGCTGCTATCACTTGCACATACTTGGAAAGAGTTCAGAAAAAAATTAAAAGTACATTCTCCAGAGAACAGCAAGTGTACTTCCAAATAAAATTTTTGAATTTTCTTTCCTTTGTTGGGTATTTTTGTTATTTCATTTTTTGTTTAGGCTTTTTCTTTTTTTTTAACTCTTTTACCTTTTTATTTCTACACGACTCCATCCTTGCCACATAACAAGTTATGCACAACGCAGAGGACTGCTCTCTCCTACAGGGCAAATTTATGCAGGCATTTTCAGGGTACAGTACTCAAAATTCTCWGGCATATAAGAAAAATACAATGCACAATACCTGGCCCTGGGAAAAGTCACGTTTCAAAAGGGCAGATCATTGCTTTAAAACAAAAGCAGAGAAGCTACAGTAGATATAGCCACCTAAATATGAACTTCGGAATAAAATTTCCAAACACCTACATACTTTAAATGAACATTTAAAGCACTCTTAATAACAGGATGTTATTTWTATGTGCACGTATGTCCATCTTATCCCATCTATATCTGCTTGACGACTATTTGGGAATTCAAAGGTGCAGCCCTCAGTAATTTTAAAAAGTGAAATGAAGCATCTCTACTGCATGAGAAAAGAAATTCTCAAATATCAATTTCCAATTTTAAATTTAATTTCAATAGGAAAATATTAAAAATGTGCACATCTAAATTTTTCCATGTTCTGTATATATACATATGTGTGTGTACGTATACATAGAAATACTCATGTACCACACATATACACAAAATTTAAGTGGAAAGATTTTTGTCCACTATTCTCCCACATGTAAATGACATCATATCTTTAAAAATGTCAATAATAATATCATTAAAAATAATATTACATTTATTCCAGCATCAACTTTCTATTGTTTTTATTCTTTCTTCCACCTGATTATGTCCACTGAGCACTAGTTGGCCAGATTCTCCATACACTTTCACAAATGTGATACCAGCCGAATGTGACTGACATCACTAGGAATACATCTGGTCTAGGGCAGTGCAAGTGACAGAAGAATCAGGCCCAAATAACCTCAGGTAAATCAAAGCCTGGTGGCATCTTCTCACCTGGATCTGATGCAGCTATACATATCACCATCTAAAATCCACCAAATGAAAAACAGGCAGCTCAMCACAAAGTTTTCAACCAGTAGCACGCTGAACCAAACTCCCCTTGCCCCTTCAATAAATAAAATTGGTGAGAAAATGCCCTAAAAATATGAAGGAAACTTAAATATTGTGTATATTTCATACAGTATAATACATGACGATTTAGCATTTGCCCTAAACCATTTTCCTGACTAGTCAGGAGACAACTGATAAATCACTGGTAAAGAAAAAAAAATGTATTTTTAGAAATAAAGCATGTATTTCTAACATATATGAGAACCTGTGTGTATTATATGATATATACATACAGTACACACACAGCAACAAACCTATCTTTACTAGTTTTGAATAGCAGTCTCTAAGTGGAGAAAATCGTATTATACAAATTTAACAAGTAGCTAGACTTCATGTCTAACATTCAAATCAACGTGGGGAGCAAACACAGGTCAGTGCATCCTTTGACTCTGAAGTCTGACACTCATTCATACATTTTTAAAAAGCCCTCTTCAACATTACAAGCAATTTATGGCAAGAATGTACTTTGATGCAAGACACATGACACTTGGCTCACCTTTCAAAGAGTTTTTTTTTTAAATAAATCTGTTATATAAAGAAATGCGTGTTTGCCAAAAGTCTGTTAAAATTACATCAAAATAACTTTAAAACCTGCTCACTGAGGATAACTGAATTCAATTTCCTGTTTTTAAACATTTAGTTAACAGTTCAAAATATTGCCTGGTGTAGTTTCAATAAAGGTGTGATATGAAGACCCATAAAAGAGTAAACATGTCTCCATTTCAATTTGCTATGACAACAAAACTTCTAGAAACAGCCTTCTTGGCCGGACAAGTTCAATGCACAAGTAATTCCTTGCAAAATTCTATACCCTTATTACAAACAATGCTCCCCATAAGCCATTATTCACAAAACCTGAAATTCATGTGACATAACGAAAAAGTCTCCTGCAAAACAGGTTAACAGTTAATTGAACATATATATTTGATATTTAATAATGCCAGAAAATAAACCACTGGCTATTTCCTTTTGTCTGTGCAAGTCAAATTTTACACTTAAAACTTTTTTCTTCCTTAGGGAACTCACCTGCCATCATTGGTTGACTTCAAAACATATAGTAAAGTGGAAGATAATATCTCACTGCAATTACATGGAATTTGTATGAAAAATTAAACCTTACACTGGACAATACTGTAGAACACCAGAGTAAATTTCATAAAGAAATACGTTATCTTCCAGTATATATATATAATGTGTATATATATTAAAAAAAAAGATAAAAACAAAAACAAAACAAAACAAACCCAAATCAAATAACAAAAAGAAAGAAAACAAACAAAAAATCACGAAGGAAGAACTTTATACAAGCAGGTATAGTAACTTTGTTTCAATTAAAGATGCAACTCTCTCTCACTCCTGGCAAGAATAAATTGGTAATGGCACTGCTTCTCAGCAGTGCAGAGGATCCTGAGAAATTATTAGGATTACAACAAAATACAGGGCTGTCATCACTAAGTTTTTGCACAAAACACAGCAGTTAAATATCTTAAATAAATAAAACAGTAGATAACTTATAGTATGTCTAAAACAAAGAGGGGATGTGACCTGGGACACTGCTAATGCTTCCATCACTAAAAATTAGAAAAGGATTGCATTCAATTCCTGCTAATATCTCTCAAGTTATCTATGGCCAATAATGTATGTGGAGGTAATTTGTAGTTCAAGTTTTTTGTGTGTTTTTTTTCAACTAGCTACACACTGAGTTCTCAATTTTACACTCAAATATGACTCAAATTTAAAACAAGCCCTCTTAGAGGAGCATTTCCTAATTTTGTGCAACTTTGATGCAGAGCCCAACATAGTCCTATAAAGAGAGACAGTGCATCTTTAAGCTGATTGGCACTGAAATCCCATTTCCTTTAGCTGCATTCTATTAGCTTGGCCAAGTTATCTCGTAATTCTGTTAGTTCAAATATTTTTCCATCAAGAATTTCTAAAAGTGTCTTCAAGTTATTGCGAAAAGCTTCTTGCTCATTCTGACTTTTCTCCAGACGTTGCTCTAGATCAGACAGCTGTCCTTCCAGGTCTTTGTTTCGAATTTCTACTTCCTTCAGAGAAAATACATAATATGTTAATGTGTTGTCTGTAATCAGAAAGCAGTCTAACCTTCTGCTGGCATTCATGTGCTACTTTGTCAATTCTGCTTTTTAAAAGAATTAGTRATCCTTCAATGTTTCCGCTAAGCCAAAATCAGAATTTGAATTCTTGTTAGGATGTAATTTGTACTCTCAGAAGTATCTAGTTTCTTCCATCTTTCCATTAATTTCCATGAAGTAGTCCAAAGAACAGGTACTTTTGGACATGGACAAAACTACTTACTCAGTGACTTGCTCAAGGATATAGCCCATATTAAACAGTCTCATAGCTCGTAAACATTACTACTTTATGTGGGAACAAGTACTGCCTTAGTACTGTCCCACACTATATGCCTTTTCATGTTGTAAATGAAGACTGAAATACAAGCTAGCTATACCAATCACAAGGTGAAATCAATTGCATCAAATTTAAAACAGCAAACACTAGCTGAATATCTTGTCTTGGTGGATTAGGTCTTTCAAAGTTCCTCTGCTCTGGAGCACCAATCTGCAACGTCTGTAATGCAACAGCTGCYGAAGCACAGACAGCATGTGAATTAATAGAGAGCCGAGTGCACACGGGCTGTTTGAATGCAACATGTGTAAAGATGAGGCTGCAGCACTTGGAAAGCAGCTGCTGGGATTTGA
Source organism: Eudromia elegans (assembly GCA_003342815.1). Lineage (NCBI taxonomy): Eukaryota > Metazoa > Chordata > Aves > Tinamiformes > Tinamidae > Eudromia > Eudromia elegans. Next base: position 507,491 of record PTEX01000274.1, on the reverse strand, counting down.
CACTGAGCAAGCTCTGCTCTCTTTCATGAGGAAGTGGCCGTGAGTAACAGCACAGAGCCACTTTGCCTGGCGTCAGCTCGGATGAGGGGGAGAGCTCTGTGCTGGGGTTGCTCACAATGCTGGCTTGCACATGAAAGAGTAGCAAGGGTACAGTTGCTTTCATTTATGTCCCCTCTTTTACGTCTGATTACCGTATAGCTGGGCTGGAAGAGCATACTGTTATTTGTGTTTGCACTTGTTGTACATTTCTTAATTTCATAATGAATTTTCTAATTTCAGTTGTGAAAAGCACTGGCAAAGACAGCACAGGGACTGTGCACTTAGTATGCCACATACTCTGAGCAGTCATTTTCTTGAGGTGTCCATAATAAACTACACTTTATGTGCATTAACATTTTTTAATCACCACTTACCTTTATAGCAGCCCTTTGTGCCACAAATGACTACTGTAAAATCGTACTTGGAGCTCTTAATGGAGCTGCTATGAGTTTTTACAACAACTTGTTTCATGCAGGCACTAGAGAGTGCTATTTGGTATTCTGCTGCCAGTGTTTCCTCCTGCTACAAACAACCCTCCTTTCTGCCTCCCTGCTCTTCTATTGTTAAAATTATTTTATTCTTCTCTCTTCCTCAAAGTAAATGCACAAATTTACACTGGAGTGCATCACATGAGACACACTAACCCACACAGAATACAGATTGGGGCAGTCTGTATTTGACAAATGTTGAAAGACAGCTTGGTGCTGAAGTCAGTTGCCTAAAATGTATTTCCACTTCCAAGGGGTGAGATAGCAGTGTTGTACCTCTCCTCCTGTACCTCTGGGCAGATGAGCAGTAAGGTGACCTGACCAATGCCCTGGGCTGGCTCCCAGTGCCCATCACAGGGTGAGCTCTGGGACTCGGCAGGTGGAAAAGGTAGAGAACATCAGGGAATCACAAAAGAGCCAAGAAGCACAAACCCTCGTGAGCTGTGGTAAGGCTGGGAGCCAGACCTGATTTTCTCCTGCCTGTGAAGCCTAGCAGCCAAGGGTTACATTCAAACTAATTTGGATACTTCATTTGCTTCTTGGTTGTAAATGGGCTAGTTAAAAATCACTGAGTTTTGATCAGTGGTCTTGAGCAGCACAATTGAGGGCAGGAACTGCTCCTTGCTTCAGGTCTAACAAAAGAATTACCTCAATTAGTTTAACATGGAAGAACATAGTTGTGGATGCATTAAAGGAAACTAATTGAAAACGAAGCAATGTAAGTTAAAATATATTTACTTCCATAACAAATAACTAGCCCACAGTGGCTATCAGTGACCAATTGTAACTGAAGTCATATCTCCTGTACATTCTCTTCCACTGGGCCTACTCTTGCACTTCAAATTGAGTATTTACAAGCCCTAAACTCACTGCACAAAATCAAGATCCACTGTGGCATTATCACTGTAGCAGAGGACAAAAAGGGAAATCTAGAGAAATGTCAGCCATGTAACAACAAGCCATTCCTTCCTTTGGTCACACATTACTGATTGCTGTTCACCTTCCCTCATGCTTCCTGCTCCTCCCRCCAATGCTCCTCTTCAACTCAACAACCTTATGTGCCTGGGAGTTCTCCATGTCACCATTCTTAACCAAGGGATAAATAATCACTGTAAGTAGGGAAGCCAATGATAAAAGGGKTTTTTTGCAATAAATCCATGGACATGATTAATGCATATAAATATCTCAAGAAAGGGAGTGAGGAGGAGGGGGCTGGCCTCTTCTCAGTGGCGGCCAGKGATAGAACTAGGGGAAACTGCCACAAATTGAGGCACCAAAAGTTCCACAGGAACTTAAGAAAGAATTTCTTAACAGTGAGGGTGACAGAGCCCTGGAACAGGCTGCCCAGAGAGGTGGTGGAGTCTCCTTCTCYGGAGATCTTCCAAACCCGCCTGGACACCACCCTGTGYCACATGCTCTAGGAGAYSCTGCGTGTGCAGRGGGGTTGGACTAGATGACCTCTAGAGGTCCCTTCCAACCTTGAGCATTCTATGATTCTATGAATGTTCTATTTGGTGACATATATGCCATCTTGGTCAGAAGAACAGCACACTGTGCTGTATCTAGCACTGAACCTCATCTTTCCCCCCATAAWAGCTTTTAAACTTAGGAATTGCTGTGCTGTGAGGTGTTAGGGAAATAGCATCTAAGTTAAAAAAAATACAACAACTATAAAAAGGCTTTATTCTAAATCCAGTAAACTCCTTATCCATATCCAGCATAAGGCTTTTCTTTCTAATTCTCCAATTCTGTTGTTTGCCTCATGTCTTTCAAACTATATGAGCTCTTTCCTCATGTTTTCATTTCCAGCTTGTGTATGCATGTAGTAGTTTATGCTCCATAATTAAAAACTAATGGGAAGTAGGATTAACTTAAATATGCCAGARGTTCTTGCTTCTAACTTCTGGAAAGGTCTGGAAATTTCTACATTAGATCCTTACACACGTGTACCCCAGATTAACACCAGTGATCTTCGCAATGGCATTGCATTACAAGTTTGTATCTGGTTTATGTGCAGTCCACTCTTGACTGCATGTAGATAGTCAAACTATCTACAAGTCATTCTGCTTCAAAACTGCTACTTTTGATGGGAAATAACAAAAAGCTGTTCAGGCAATGTATTCTGTTCCTCCATTTTTGTCATTTCATTTTATTTGCAATTAATCTCGGACAATAATCTACTGACTCTTCTAATATATTCAGTGCCTTATAAGGCTTATTTTACACTGTTTTGTCCAGACTTCTCTGTGGGCATCATTTTTTGTATATACATTTCCTGTATATTTTCTTCAGTTAGAAGAGACATAAATTAGTAACAAGTCTGTTGGTTTTTTTATACTCTAATACGCTCTTGTAAAAATCAGTGCGAGGATAAGAATAAAATATTCAAACTACACAGAACAGCTATGTTTTGGAATCTGCTATAGCTACCCTGATTCACAGAGAGTCATACTGCTTGTGACTCACTGATATGTGCCTTCTCTACACTGCTAATGAAATTATCAGGTAACAAGGGCCTCAATACTTACCCTTCCCTGTGACAACATACTGCTCCTCMCTGGAGTTTACCAATGATGGGTTTCTAATTCATTCTCTTAAATGTGTGTGTCAGAAATGCAGTACACCTTGATATAATAGCTTCTTTGTATAGTGGTTTTCATACAGGCTGAATTCCAAAATATTTTTAGAGTTACACAATCTATTTTCAAACACAAGAGAGAAAAATCAAAGCCTAAGAAAAAAACAGGAGGATGAATAGATATGGACCCTGGAGAAAACCACTCAGAAAACAAATGATGAGTCAACTAAGTGAACAGATGTGGGATGGTTAGTCTAGAGCTATAGAAGGAAACGCTATTGCCCAGACGTTACAGATAGAGGGGCAAGTGGCTCAGAAAGGGCCAGTATTATCAAAGCAGAGAGAATAAAGCAGAAGGCAAAGATGTAAGATCTTCTACTGTGGCTGCCTCGGGACAGTAATAAACTTTAAGACGAAGACAGACTACTATTTTTAACTTGGATCTGACAGCTTTAAACTTTTTTCTGTATAGAAGCATTTTGAAAAATTAAGTTATTACTTACAATGTAACATATGGACATGCATACGCATTATATTCACTTAGCTACCAAAGATATAAATATATATAAAAAATAAAGTCACTGGACTCTGTAAAGTATATTTTTTAACAAAGGCTTAGCATTTTCTAATTCTAAAACATCTTTAATCTTTTACTACTCTCTCATAATTCTGCTTGCTAAATATGGCTGCTTCCCAGCTCATTATTACATTTCTTGTGATCTTATACTGCAGTTACTGTATATGCTACTGTTTGATCCATTTCTAACTTTTCCCTTTTGGAATCTCTCAAATAAGTTCCTTTGCATCAGAAAACTTCCATGCTTGYTCTAAAGCCAGCAACAATTTTTAGAAATGTTGGAATAGGATCATTCAGGCATATTCAAAATAGTCTTTAAAGAAACACCATCATAGCACACTTCTCACAAGTAATTTGACTTAAGAACATGGAAAAATGATTAACTCATTTTCTGCTTACGTGGTTTATTTAGAGGGCTTAAACAAGATTCAGAGAAGTCTGAAATTATAAAACTGATTTAAAAGGAAATCTGCATAATAATTTTAAGCTGTGAATTGTCTGATGAAGCTGCTTTTAGCATGATTTACGTCAAGCCACAAGGCTGGTTATCTTTAAGCACTTTAGATTTCAAATTACTTAATCTCTGAGTTTCCAGTTACGTTATAACTCTGAAGTCTGAACGCAGTTTAAACCTATCTAAATTTTGGGCCAGAAGGCTGGTGTTTCCTAAGGAAGGCATCTTTGTGCTGGCTAGTTAGCCCAGTGAGTAAAGCAGAAGGATTCAGCTGTACTGGCTCATGAAGTGGAAGGCTGTGTATATTGTTTCTTGGAGGCTAGGGTATCTGGCTTTATACACAGTAAAATAACAATCCAGAACAACAAGAAAAACAAAATGATTCTAAGTAATTTCAAGAAAATATCAAATTTGGCTTTTATAACYTGTATTACACAAGAACACTTTAACCTTTACCTTATCAGCCTATATTTAAAAGCTAACTACAGGCTCACACCAACAGGATGATACAATGCCTGACAGTTCAGTGGCACACCAGGCCTGTGGGAACGACACTACTGTGAAAACAAGATCCAAACTGCCCAGAACATGTATTAATGAAGGACATGTGCTAACAAGAGAGCATTCTGTGGAGTTCTAAATGAGACTAGAGACTTTATCCTCAAGAAAAAAATATCACCTTCCAACAGGAAGAAATTGTAATACAGTACTAGAGGAGCATCCTGCTGCAAAGCTTTTCAACACCGTTGAAGTTATTTATCTAGCAACACCAGTAAAGAGACTATCACCTACTTATGTGAACTGTTCACTTGTTGATCATTTTTCCCTTCTAACTAAATTAATATAATGCACTGTATTGCACTGCTCACCTGTAACTTCTGGGTGAGAGAATCCCGCTGTGCCTGGAGTTCTCTGGCATTGTCGATTTCTTGTTTCAATCTTTCTATTTCCTGAGGGAGAAGAAAAGATATCTTTAGTAACACCTTAGCTGACACAGCTCAGCACAGGTAGCTCCTGCTCATGCATCTTCTGAGCAAACCATTCCAGCGACACCAAAACTTCTATTGCCTAACACGGCACAGGGAGTTTAAGCTCTGCTTCCCATATTCTTGCATCTCTGTCCCAAAAGAACAAATCCAGTGTGAATAAACAATGAAGATAAGCATTTCATTTGCTATAAGAGTCCAAGACTCACTCCCACACGAAAGATCTGTGTTGTTTTTTTTTTTTTTGTGGAAAACTAAGTGTGCTCATTATTACATAAACAATTTTAATATACCATTAAGGATCTTTTCAAGTCAAAAATCCAGTTTTCGTCTGTGAGCTGCTTATTAACATTGGGACTGAGCACAAAAAAACTTGCTTTGACCACTGATTTCTATAAAAGGATTCAAAAAGAAACAATATTTTTAATTTAGGAAGCAGAAAGTAATAAGACATAAAACCAACAAACCATACGAAATAATGACTAGTGGAAGACAACTTTGCTTGGCTTGTCTTGAAGAGAAAAGAACAAAAACAGTTTATGAAACTAAAGAGCTAATAAGTACTTTTCCAAAGAGAGTACATTTAACTCCTAGAACTTCTTTCTGAAAGTTATCTCTGCATTCAACAGCTCAGCACAAGTCAAGAGAGCACCACTACTGGTAACATTCACACCCAGATACTAATCTCTTAAGTATGAGGGAGTCTGGAGAAGGCTTTTCATTTTGGGAGGAAATTCTTTACAATTAATGTGTTTCCTGAATCCTCCTTGAAAATAGCAGCCTAACAGCCTGCTGGAGACAAGAGGTAGATACTGACATACTGCTCATCTGAACAAACATATCAATGCCTGCTGTGATTCAGAAAAGGCAAAAATAAACGTAAGCAAATACCTCTTCTTTTTTCTTCAGGGTAGATTCTAATTCCTGTATTGTCTGGTTTAATTCTGTTTTATGTGTGTGGACAGCATTGGCTTGACTACTCACACATTCTAGCTCCGTCACCTGTTGAAATAAGAAGCAAGACRTATAGGATTCATAGAAAGAATTTTAAGGCACTATCACTTGTTTGGATAAATAGCTGCATTTGAAAAAAAGGAAAAAAAAATTCTGAGTGACACACATTACTAAATTGGTGAGGATGTTTCCATGAAGTTATTGTAAAATTCCTTAACCATTTCTTTTGCATAAAACGGTTGCTATGACTTCTAATGTTTACTGTAATATCCTGGAAAAAACATGCTTAATATGTTGCTGTTTAAAAGAACATTAATTAAAAGCTATACTTACTAATTAYTGAAAATTTTATGGGAAGAAGCTGAATTACCATTTCAGAACCAGCAACGTCTAAATAATTTACCACACATCTGTCAGTCTAACTAACCTCCATCTCACACTTTTTAATGTTGCACCATCTTAATAAACGAAGCCACAATGCTCACTCACTTCCTAGCAAGCCAATTAACACTTCACAGCCTCAGTTTCTGACTTTGCAGCCACAACACAACTAACAGCAGATACTTAGTTACCAGTGTACAGCTGTCAACTTCTTTCTTGTCTAGTTCCATATCTCGTCTCCCAGTCACAAASCCAACAGCTAATGGCACAATCTGGTGCACAATCTTGTGTAGTCCGTCTTTATTAGCAGGCAGCACACTATCTCCATCTGTCCTTGGAGAAGATAACATACCTGGCAGTGGTATGCTCTTCTTTCTTTTATTCTTTAACTGAAGAGATGTTAACATGTCTGCTATTCACAGATATATAGTCATTAAAAATAGCTTGTGCATACAATTCATGCAGCAAAAGCTTATGTAGAAAAATCTTTGTTCAGGCACCTCTCCAGCTATAGATCAACATTTTAGAATATTTTTGCACTGCAGGTCTGCATGAATGTCTTTACTAAACGTCTCGTTTAATAACAAACCAAACCACCAAAGCAGTAAAACTACTATTATTTAAAACCAAATACCTCTTTTTTTTCCCGCTCCAGAATATATGTGCATGTCAATCTCAGCAGCATCTGTCTACAGAAATTAACAAATCTGACCCCAAAATTTTTGATCAAAGTATATCATTGTGCTACCCAGTTCTGCAACCAAAAAGCCTTTAGGTCTTCATTTAATTTCTTTGGAGAAGTAGCTCCTATGTGTATGTATGGCAGGTATTCTCCGTGGCAATTTTCTTAGAGGACAAAGACTATCTTGAGGAATGAAGGTTGGTGCACTCCAACCATCCATACTGTCGCACAGCTAGGAGAAACCACGGAGATGACAGTGATTTCAGACTCCAACCTCTTTGTAAGCTCCAAAGGGAGATTATTGTGTGTAGATAGAATTGAGGGAATGCCAAGGTGAAACATGAGAAAATGAAAACAAAATCCCTACCAGCTTCTCTTTTCTGAGATACAAAGTATAAACCTCCACACTATAATGGCCAGGACTAGTCTAATTTCTTCTACTGGTAAACTGTGATTAGGCACTTTTACTCATTAGGTTTACAAATTAAGATTACAGCAAATTCTTGGGAGGGATAAAGAGAATAATTTGCTACAACCCCCCCCAACTACCTTATTTGCTTGGAATTGTCCCAACAGGACGAGCATCTAGGCTCACAGAAAAAAGTAATAGCAGTTATTTGAGTTTTATATGACACTGAACATTATTGTTACCTAGCTCAGGATCTCAGATCATTCTCTCCATTTGTTCAAATTAAACACAGACATATCAATTTAGATTTTGTGACTGATACCAATAGAAATATATCACCGCTGTAATTACACAAATACAAACAAGCAGAACTGCACTACCCAGACTGGGATAAATCTATGACTAAACAGTGTCTGAAACAAAATCCAGAAACAACTGGAATCAGAGAATCGCTGAATAATTTAGCCTGAAAGGGAGGGATTTAGCCTGGAGGTCACCTTGTCCAATCCACTGCTCAAAGTGGGGTCAAACTTGAAGCCACAGTCCTTTACCTCCTTCTAGAGATGCCACACGCACATGCAGAATCCTACATCCTGCCCTGGGCATATGATGCCTTACAGAGAGCTCTAGCTCACTCCTAAGCTTTACTGGAGCTCTTAAACTGGGTTCTCACCCACCTGCATCCCTTCTTGAGATTGACCTGTTACTCTTTTTCCAACTTCTGCTGAAATGAGTCTCAAGTTAAAGGCAGAAGCCTCTGTGAATCCAGAATTGTTTTGAAAAACCAGCTTCAAGCGCTCTTCTACCAGTCTGTCTAAGTAAGACAGACTGGAAAAGCAAGCAAGCTAACCGCTGTTACCCCAAGTAATCCCAATTTGGGGACATACCGTAAGCCCCAAATAGGTTAATCTCTTGGTGCAACATGTAGCACACAGCATGTTGGTCTTAGCAGGCACTGGCAGGGTGAACACTCATGTAGACAAAATGGAATAACCTCAATAGGACAGGTAGGGAAAACCCAGTCCCTCTACCACCTCCGTCCTTGAGTCTAGTCTCTGATCTATGACAAAGGATGAGCTTGGAGCTCACTGCTCTCTGTGGTGTTTTCCTCCAGGCTGGTTCACACAGCAAGGATGCGCGTGCACCAACAGCACAGTGGCTGCACCCTTTGTCAGAAGGGCCCTTAATTCTCCTCGGTTAAACAAGGTGCCAAGTCTCATACTGCTTTCCCCAGGCAGACAGCCATCTCTCATTGCTTATGGAAGACAATTATGTGCTGTTCAACTCTCTCATTCCCTGTTCATTGAAAAATCAGTAACTTGAAAGAAAATCAATTAAAAATAGTTTTGCTTTAATCACAGTCTTATTTAAATGCCCATTCCTACAGAGTCTCCAAAAGATTTCAAATATCTTCATGCTGTTCTCTTCCTGAATGTATCTATAGAAAAGAAAAATGTACTGTGTCTCTTTCAAAAAGCTGTGCACTAAGATGGGGTGGAAAATGATGCAATATAAAGAATGTGCAATCGAAAACAGAAGTAACAAAAGATAAAGCTCTAGGCAAAAATCTGGATAACTTTTACTTGCTCTATTTATTTTGTTTCAAATTGAACTTATTATTCCCRTGTCCAGTGATCCAAAAATCATTAAAAATAATTGTTTATGCRTTACACACAGGAGAGGGCATAAAARGAAGCTAAAATGCCTTAGCTGACCCTCCCACCTGCTATTTTCTGGGGCATCTTCTCATTCATTTTTTCATGTTGAAGCAAAAGGCTCAATCAATCATTCAAGCATTTGCACAGCAACAGTAAGCAAAGTAACTGTGATTAAGCCTTGTTTCCAGTACAAAACTTGGACTGAAAAAACAGTCTTTGAACAATAACTGATTGCAAAGATTAAAAAAGGTTGTTGTTTTGTGCTATTATAAGACTGCATTGACTTGCATATCCAAAACACTCAATACTTTGCCTTCGTATTTGAAGGATGGAAAAAAGGATTATTCATTCTGCTTCTACTTATAGGTTTTTGTTTTTTCATTTTGCATTTAGTATTCAAGGATGGATTGCATGAAAGGAAACAAAGTCTGAAAAGGTTTTTCAGTAACTATTAAATGAGCTAATTCTTCCAATATATGGCCATTATTATGTTTAACTGCATACTTCAATGAGAAACATAAGTCAGCCAAAACAGGAGAGCAAGTCAACTGGTTCCAGCAAAGCATAAAACCTTCTCAGTTGTGGCCATACCAGAATTTATGGAATTTTTCATCTGGGGCCAGCAGTCTACAAATATAGGGGAAGGCCAGGGAGAGKTTTTCACTGTAGCATGCAGCTAGCATATGCCGAACTGCTAAGAAAACTGTGGGAGGAGGGAGGCTTTGGGCCATGTAATAGAACTCAAAAGAAAAATAGCTTTGATATGAGCTTAAGACAGGGACGGCACAAGAGCTTCAGAAGACTGAAGAATCCCTCAAATAAAACAAGTCAAGTCAAAACACTACGAAAGAAAAGGAAGAAATTGTAGCAAATCCCTGCACAAATAACTGCGCAACAAAAGAAGAGTTTGGTTAGACAGAGGCACAGAACTGGGAACGACAGACATATCAGGAGTGGTCTCCCTCCCAGCACAACAACTGCCTGAATGAATCTTAGACATTTTTGCTGCAGGCCATTTCATTTTTCTCAAACCATTTTCTTGAGACCAAAATATCATAAATTTCATGCTAAACTTCATACAGGAATTACTTCAACTATCACAGAAATGCAAAAAAAAAAGAAAGGTTAAACTGTATCTTCTGCAGAGCTTTGACCTCACCTTATGCTGTTACCTTCTTCGTGTCCTAAAGACAGATTTATCCCTTGGATCTATTGCAAAACACAGTATCAGTAGTCCACTGACCCAGGCTATAGTGCAGAACAGACAGAGAGCTCACATGCAAGACTGACTATATATATTAATTATGTGCTTTTATTTAGTTCAGTTACATCCCTAAACATGTCCTAACTATGACTACAATAAAAATACTGCATCAGTAATTCAAAATGCACCCTCTATGAGCCTTTTGCTTTCTCCAGTGAGAAGAGAAATGATGTTGCATAGCTCAGCACATCTAGCAAAAACTGCATAAAGCTTCTGTGATTTATGCAGAAGCTTCTCAGTTCTTCATAGTGGACAGTAAGGATAAGTAAGATAGCATACAAAAAAAAGCTAATCAGAAAAATAATATCAGTACAGCTTTAAAAAAAATTCTAGAAAGATTTTTGGTGCTAAGAAATGTGAAAATGCAGGAAACAAGGAAAATTGCTTTTCAGGGTTGCTTCTGAAGGAACAAAAAGTGCACCACAATATTATTCATATACATCATTTCTGACAGTAAATTAAATATTGTGGTTTTCCAAGATTTATCCATAGATAAATGATACCCCGAGAGTAGGTGCAAGTTTTGTGCATTACTCTTTTGAACTGAGAAAACAATTAAAGATTTTGCTGAAAAGGACATATTTTCCTTTGTGGGCACCGATGCCTCAAGCCATGAAAATATCAAAATGTTTTCCACAGTTATTCATTACTACAGAGATGAAAGAGGAATAATCCATCATCTGCGTGATTTCTGTGAAGAAAACAATGAAATTGCAGTAGGAACATTTGAAAATATATGAAGTACATTAAAAGCAATGGTTCAAGTGTCTGCTGTGCATGATTGTATGCAACTGATAATGCCAATACTAATTCCAGGGGGCATCTTTTTTTTTTTCGGTCCGTAATCTAATTAGAATGTATTTTTTCCAGTTATTTGGTCAGCTCACAAAATACATACAAAAGCAAACATGATATAGATATGCCACCCTTTCATCTTGAAGACTTAAGTTTCCTCTTTTCCTTATTCTCCAAAAGATTTTTAGAATTGTAAAGAGATATTTCATTCTACCAGGCCTTGACTAAGGAAAATGTCGTGACATACCTCCATAAAATATGTTTTATAGTTTGCAGGCAGAGCGATCCTAAAGCTTTCTTAGCTTTTTGAAAAAGATGATGAAGATAGGGATAAGGGACTTCTAGTGAAAAACTCCCTTGTCTCTCCCAGAGTGATAGTGGCTGGCTTGTTTGTGGGTTTTTTTTGTTTGCTTGTTTTTTCTTTTTCCATATTAGAATCTTGATTATGACACTTCTATGAGATACCATATTCAGTGAAGGTCCATGCCCACAGAAAAAAATGATAACAGTCTTAGGTCATAGATGCAAATCTGCTGTAAAAACAAATCAAGGCAAACAGAAAAAAAAAGATAGCAAGGACTTCATTTGAATTCATTTGAATTCAAACTGAATTCACATTTTGATTTCAGGACACAAAATTTCGGTAACCTGATTCACCTGCTATGTTCAAATAAATACAATATTTTTAGGAAGCAGTARGTAGTAGCTTAGGGTTGAATCTTGACAAAGCATAGATCAGGAATCAAGCATACAGAGAGAGCTGAGAATATGTGCTTAGATTTCAGAAATTCTCTCCCAGCAAATACGCTGATATCTTAACTTCCAGACTAACAGCATATTTCAATTAAAAACCAATAGGCCTACCATTTAAAAAAAAAACCCACAAAACCGTGCAATATCTTATTATAACTAATGTAGACGTGGGAGAAAAACAGATATCTCTTGAAAAAATGCTCTTATTTTTCCTTTGGTCAACCTAATCCTGTGCAAAGGAGATGGTCAATCTTCACAACATTTTCCGTTCTCAACGATTTTTAAAATATTACTCTAGATTTCTTTTTTTTAGAAGCTAGTTCCTCTGTGAGAAGGATCAGTAGTATCCTACTGCCCTAAAACATAACACTTCTTAAGAAAAGCCTGTCTTAGGAAAATAACAAACAAACTCTCTATTTTCCCACATATCTTCTAAAAATACAATTGTAACAGCTAAAACAATTAGCCTTTCCAGATCTTGGAACCACATTCTAACTCTCTATATCAGAAACTATAGAGCTTCTAACTCTAATAACCACCCCAAACATTTCCCTGGAACTCCGCTTGATATTTAACATTATGGTCTCATTTATGGTAATCACAAAAGGCTGCATTTTAGGGAAGTTTTAGTGCAATAAATATTGTAGTGATCTGGACTGTAAATTCAGATTAATGGACTACATACATAAAAGTATGGATTTATTAGTACTTAACTGCAGCTATTTTTTATGACTCATGACTTTGTCCATTGACATACACACACCTACTTAAAATAAATAAGAAGTCACAGAAAAAGCATAGGCAAATACTAGCAAATGACAATCCTGCTATATTGTCATTAAATTGACAAAATAACAATGTTTATCCTGCAGAGAGCCTATCTATTTTCTTTATAAACAAATGGTACCATGCTACTCTCCACCTATATGCTAATTAATATAGTTTAGCCAAGAAGTTTCATAACTTTTTTTCTTCTCAAATATARTAAGTTCAGAGAGTTCAGGTAGGAGGGACAGAGAGGATGTAAAGAGATGGGCATCACATAAGAGGTACATTATCAATACTTTTTTTTGGATTAGAAATCCTTCAAAAACGTTTAATTATCATGCTGTCACCTTATTTTAAATTTCCACTTTTAGAAAATGTCTTTCCTCAGTCATACAAGACCAAACTGAGACGACCACAGAATTAGCAGAATTCACACAATTACCACAGAAGTGCTAATAAGTCATTCAATAGCACTGACTTCTCAGTATGTAAGAAGTTCAAAACATGGCTGTGATTCAGTGAGCCATTTTATCACACATCTGAGTGTCCAACATTAGGCCTTAGTTCTTCTATTACTAGTTCAGATGGTGGAAACATGGAGATTAGTCCTAAAGGATCCCAAAGCTTTAAAAGATCTTTAAAAAAATCTTCTACAGCATTTTGGGATAATCTGACCAGATAGGTCCCATAACACTGTGGATTTGGCTAACTGCATTTAAAGATACTTGTTTTCTTTAAGTACACTAGGAAAATAACTGTGGTTTTATTTCTTTATGCACATGCATTCTTTAATATTCACTTCAAAACTTTTTAAGAGAAATGAAATCATGCCCATTTCTTTCTCTTTATTTAATGACCACATAAGATGGTATGATTTTTTGTTTCATTCATGAATGAAAAGGATGGATGAAGAGCCAGAACATAATAGGCTAATTTTATCTTATTTCCTAGGAAATCATAAAATAACAAGCTAGAATTCAAGAGTTACCTCTCTATGCTTTTAGGAATACCCAGGAGCTGGATCATTTGCCTTCCTCTGTTATCTATGGCTTCTTTTCCTGCAGATGAATAATCTTCAAGGACTGMAGGTCTTTTATTATCCACGGATGTTATTAATCTGTGCTACTGCGCAATGTCGTAGAATGATTTACTTTAACAGTTAGCATGCAAGAAAAAATGCAGTTTTCTTTTTTTACATGACAGAGATGAAACTTTGGGTTACTTTGTATAATTCATATCACCATTCAATCCTTTCCTTTCCACAATATCAGGATTATTGTTAGTACGGAAGCTATTAAATTCGTCTGAAGTAGTTCACTTCACTGTTCACTTATATCTCTTATTGAGCTTTTCTAAACTCATGAATCCCTCTGACTTCAAAAAGCTACGGAGGGTGTGTAGAAGTCCTCCCCAAGCCTGTTTAAGGAAAATCCTTGTTGTCAAGCTATCTCTGAGCAGATTAGTGGGGAGAAAGCTCACAGCCCTCAGTTAGATTCTGGACTGGCATCATATCTTCCTAAAATTATTATCTTTCTGGTTTTTAGAGGAGAAAATGCATACATTGAGGTAGCAAATTTTTGAAAATGTAGTATGTGACAAAATAACAAAGTGCAGTATTTCTAACTTGAGCTCACAGTACATCAAAAAGAGAGCACGAAGCTTTAATTTATTGAGAACTCTGCACTCAGCCACGCTGATTCTGTGTTTTACCTCCTCGCAGCTTTAGGCACTACTAATGCAGAGAACAAATAGGAGAAGGAAGACAAAGGCATAAGAGATAGCAGACAATGCAGGTTAATAGGAATAACCAAAATGACAGATGAGGAAATCTTATACTTAATCAGAAATAGCAGATAATAAATGAAACTAATTTAAAACATGCAATAGAAACATTCAGAGAGAAGCATTTTAGCTTTGCTTCTGTGCTCTAAAAGATGAAAAAATATAAATAATGTGGCACAGAGAAAAACAATCAAATTTGGAGCAATCATTGAACAAAAAAGGCTGGATTAAAACTACTTTAAAATATCTTAAAATACAGTGACTACACTAAGAACTCTGTGTTTCAAAAGACAGTGAATGAGAACAATGGAAAACAGTAGAAAAACTGTAAAATCAAAGTACATTTATGACATGACTAAATTAAAACTGCAGAAAAGGGTACATAAGCCAACTAACAAGATATTATTAACAACTAGAAGTATATTTCTATGTTTATATAAAAAGGGAACTATACAAATAAGGCTACTTCATAAGACTATTAAATAAACAGGAATCTAAAGATTAAAAAAAAARAAGATAATATTACTTATTACTTCCCTCCCACACACCACACTTGACATAGAGAACATGTCTGTTGTGGCATGCAGCTAAGATGACTCAGGCACCAAAACTTTCATTTTTTATATATATGTATGTATATTACATATACACACACACACACCCCAAAGCTCATAAGGAGTGAATATCACAAATATACTATATACAAATCACGTAATACATTATTAAATTTAACTTAGCATAGCAAGTAGTGGCGGAAAATCTGTTCTTTTTTTCCRGATGCTGCTCTGCTTCGCACAGCCATGCGCCTATCAAGCAAGCATTCCACTCTAACACACGGACACATACGTTATTCCTCTCCTGGGTCACCCAGCTTTTGCCTCAGAACAGCAATAGATTACAATTCATCAAGCAAACTAATTCCAAACTTCCATGTCTTCTTTCAACCAATTTTCCTAAGAGTATTTCTGAAAACTTTTTCTCACGAAAATGGTAACACAAGCACACAAGGAACTTGGTGCTGCTTCCTACCATACACACCACTTAGTAGTCTCCAGGTCTCTGCCCCATTAATAGCACATTTTCTGCCTGTGTAACAGAGAAGTATCTGACTTGCAGTTTCTTGTTAAAATCAGATAATATTTCACATTTGAAAGATCAGCCTGGGGTTAGATCAGTATTCCATTATATGGATAACAGATTGATTTATCTTTTAATATAATCTGCAAACTCTTGCTGAAAGAATTTGACTTACTAGGTTAGCCAAGTCATCTTTTACTAAAATCAATCCCAATAGAGGACAGTGTTCTTGACGAACTATCCTGTAGTAATTTGCAGGCATGCACAGAGATTCACAGCACAGAGATTCACAGCAAAGAGCTTTACTGTATCACATGTGACAATTTAGTAAGTGAAAGATTGAATACGAGCATGTAAAAGAGGACCATAACAGCACAACCCAGATAATTCCATGTTATAAGATTTTGTGTTTCATCAGAAATACATAATAGACAATTGTAGGAAACTTGCTAGGCAAAGGCTGTGAAAAACAATCAGTTATTAATGCACATAGCCAGAAAGTCTTGGTTACTACTGTTGTTAACTGGACTATGAGGTACAAGGATAATCTCATTTTAAGTCTACCTATATTCGTTAACTCTGTTTTCCAATAATAGATTTTAAATAAGACAAAACTAAGAGTGATTCTATCATCACATAAAAATCTTACATCATACTGCCATGCCTGTCTTGTCTTTGCAACAAATGCTGTGAATATATTTTATTATGAGGAATGCTATCTCACAAGGTCTGCACTTGAGTGATGCCTTCTTTACCAGAAAACATCTATTGGAGGTCAAACCTACCCAATCTTATGCAGTGTATTAATTACTAGGCTATAATTTAATCAAGATAATCTACAAAGGACAGGACTATCATCTATTCACATGGTTAGAATTTCCACCCTTTCAAAGGATAAATTCAAATGTGGCAGCAAAGTGAAAATTTCTCTTTATATGAACATACATGACTCTAATTCCTCATCGACAGTGAAGAGAATGGGGAAGTGGGTGAGAGGAACCCAGACCCTTCCCTGCGCATGCAGGAGCAGATCTTTAATAGCATATGATGAGCTCGATTCTATTGTTTTCTTTAGGAGCAAGAATGAAAGGAAAGTGGGGGTCTTTGATACATGTGGCAGCTGGAACATGGTTCCTTTATCTTACAGATCTGAGGTGAAGTTTCTGTGCACTAAAATGCAAAAGGGAGTTAAGTGTAACACTATGGGGAAGTTATGAAGCAGATGTGAAGCTCACAAAATGAAGAGAGATCAGCTAGCCAATGTGTCCTAAGTATCGGGGTTATATAACTTTCCTTGCAACAGAAACCTCTGCGAAAAAGAAGATGCTGAAAAGAGGAATACGCCTTCAAGAGTTCCTTTCCACCTCCAAGGGACACCTCAGTACCAGCTATTCTGCACCCACAGCTGGAGATTTGGTGGGAAAAAAATGCARCTTTGGAAAGGAGTAGAGCTCTTCCATTCATCCTTGATTTTGTTCTTTTCAAGCTTTCCCTCTAGCTTACCTACTTATCCAGGCTGGGTCCTTGGTATGGAGACGAGTCTCTAAGTCCTCTGGGTCATGTGGAAGAAAGGATATTCACAAGAGGATCTGAGTACGCTAAGGGGTGGCAGGTATTCACACACAATAGTGACATCTCAAAGGAGCGTCAAGCACATTTGGGTGCATTTGCCCATGCACTTTGCATGAGAATCCTATGTATGTTAAAGTGATCATTAATTTACGTTTCAAAGATTCACCTAAAGCCCCAACATTGAGTTTACTGGGTTTGCTCCAAAATGAGCAAATACAGTTACCAGCACCTCTATGTCCTGATCTTTAAAGATCTTGGCTGTTTCTCTTCACTTACCCGTTTATGAAGACGTTCTGCTTCCTCCTGATATGCAGCAAGCTGTTGCTTCCATTGTTTGACATTGGCAGTGGACTCCAGCAGGGCTGCTGTGAGTTTAGCATTATTACCCTTGAGTGTGGCCAGTTCTGCCTCCCAGTGCTTACTGATTGTCGAACTGCACAGAGAAAAAGAGAATAGTCAGAACCCTGAAAAACTCTATGTGCTTTTTTCTTTAAATGTCTCGTAATTTTTTCCTGATACGTTTAGGAGTAAGAGCAAGCAAAGATCACTTAACTGAAAGCYCAAATGAGAATCTATGCACTCAAAAATCACCAAAACTTGAAATTCAGAAAATATTGATCAAGAGAATTCTCAATATAGAGATATCATTTTGGCAAAATAAACTATAACCTCCTAGTTCAACATTGCATTTTGTTTTGTAAGATGCTATGGATAAGGAAATTCACAACAGCTTTCCAAAAGCAACAACATCTAACTCTAGAATATGTAAATAACTAGTCATCATTTATATACATATATAAATGGAGTGCTAGCACATTTTTCCTCTATGACTTTATGAAATATATTCTATAAAAGAGTTTGTCATCAACCTGATTAAAAAGAACAAATGTAGTGCTTTGGAAATACAGCTTATTTGCCTTAATGTAGCCTTCTATGTCTGAAATATACTTTCTTTATTAAAAACCATATTTAATTTGTACTTACAAATTCAAAGACCTTGAATTTCACCACCATAAAACTATCACTGTTAATATGCCTTTCTTTAGCAAGATCAGCAAAGAGATTAAAGATTAAGAGGCACAGAGCTATTACTGCTTTATTGCAAAGATGAGGTTGGACTTCAAGCTTACCAGAACAGCCTTTGCAAGAATAGTTTATTCCCTTAGCAAAGAGAGGATTTTAATTCTCACAGTTAATTAGTCTATCATCATCCAGTCTCAATTTTGCACACAATAAGCAAAGCAAAGGCATCTCAAACACAACGGGTGAATATATTAGTGTGCAAATAGATGACTAATGTTTACTTGCACAGTGCCAAAAGAATGTGAGGTGCACACCTACCTGGAAAACACATACAGAAAATCATTCATTTTATCTAATCAGATTACTAAAAAATGGCATAATTGAAAAATTATTATCTCTAACTCTGGCAAAAATTATTTTATATATGAATATTATTTTGCATATACATTTATAGCATATGATTTGAACTCTGTATACATTAACAGCTAATCAATCATTCTGTCACCGTTTTATACCCCAACTTTCTTTTTTTTACTTCATGCATCTGTGTAGCCCATCCTACAACTGCACATTTCAAAAAGTTTCCCATAAAAGATTGTCAGGTATTCATATCTATCCAGCCATTACAGGATAATCATTACCAATGCAGATTATATCYACCCTTACACTCAAAGATGAGGTCTGATTCTGCCATGCTCCTGCATCTCTTTCCATGCACATACTACTTACCCTTGCAGTACGAGTGAAGGTTTTCTTTTTTTTTTTCTTTTTAAACTCTTGTAGCATTTCATGATCTATCCAAATAATTACAAGCATACCACTGGAAATGCAATGCCAGAACTAGGCGTTAACTCCGTCTGTGTGACAGGTACATGTTCACCAAATCTGCCCTGTGACCCATCTTTCCTCACAGAAGCATGACACATAGAAAGCTTTATATTTATGTAACAAGAAGATTTTATACTTATGTAATATAGCAGATTTGTATAAAGGAGAGTTACTGGCTGAAAACCATTTGATCATTTAACACCATAATTTAACATGCAAAAAGGGTAGTGAATGGATTTTTTTTCAATATAATAATTTATATACCAACAGTGATAAAAGTAAATGCATGAAGCAAAAAAATGAAGCTTGCGGTAGCCAGATCTCTAGCTGTTGCTCAATAAGAATGTAAGTCAAATTCCTTGTGCTTTTSACCTTTGCTTCTTGCCAATGTTGTTACCACCCTGACAAAAAAAAAACTTGTGCTCTTAAGTTACTGTTTCTATACTATAATGTCAGCATTAAACTTCACTGCTACAGTTACTCATATTAAAACTCTGAATTTGTCTTTGGAGATGTTTATTTTTAAACTGACCGTTTCAATTGGACTCTACCCATATAATTTCTCAAGCTTACTTATATCTCCAAGTAATTTATATAGCGGGCATGAACATATCTACTGCAAGATAGATGTTATTTGTGCATGACATCTTGTTTATTCTATAAATAGTTCCTACCCTACCTTCCAGAGATTGTACCACAAATACAAAAATATTTACTTAAATTAGTCTAGCATTATATCTGATAATACACACTTCCCAAACTTGGAAGTTTTGCATTTCTATGCATGACAAAATCTGAATCTGATTGAAACAATTTTTAACCAATTCTAGTACTGATTTACTTCTCAATAATCTCTTTACAGTTTTAGCTATTTCTTATAACAACATAATTATTGCTCACTATCTTCTTCCACTCTATATTTGAATGCATGGAAAACACTTAAAACTGAGAAAAGCTGTGACTGTAGGTAAAATTGAGGGTCAGCACCATGAAATAAAGAAGAAGAATGCCTAACCAGACACCAATATTACCTAGTTACATGTAAAAAACAAATCCTATCTACAGACCCTAAGCGCTGAAGGACGAAAGGGGCTGTGAAATGATACCTTCCAAGTACTTTCACACAAAATGTGGGGTTTATCTTAACTCACGGCACACATACTCAGTTGGTACAAAATGTCTCTGAAGGCAAGATTGTGCACAGAAGGTAACTGTGCTGGGATACTTTATTTCAATCTGCCTACAACCACTCCAGATAAACACACACACACACACAAAAAAAAAAAAAAAAAAAAAAAAAAAAAAAANAGAGAATAAAAAGATACGTTTTGATTTGTGGATTCTTTCGGTTACCACCGGTCATACTTTGCTTTAAATTATTTTTAGAAAAGGTGAAAAGGACACCTACAGTAGGCTGTTCTTAAGCTACACTGCAAGCACCTGCATTTATGCCTATACCTACAGAAAGCACTATGTTTGTTCAAATTTATAGGCAATGCCAGAAACACATGTTTTTTGTTGTTCTTCAGTTATGAGTTATAAGTTGAGTTGTTCTTCACTTATGAAAATACCAGGGCTAACATCCAGAGCAAGAACTACACAAATCCAGGAACTGAAAACACAGGCCTGGGAAATTCAGAGGGGCCACAACCATTGACTGTGGGTCAGTATTTTGACCATGACATGGCTGCACTACAGTTCCTGAGCACTTCTGCTTAATTCCCATTTGAAGGTTTTTATTAAAAGGAAATTATTTTCCTTTTACTAAAAGGAAAAACTTTTTACTAAAAGGAATCAGTTTTACCTTCAAAGTATTAAATTTTGTCACAAGAAATACACAGTTCTCTCAGATTGCCTTAAAAGTGGCAAAGAACTATCTAAATGAAAAACAAGTATCCTTAATGTCTCGTGAAATTATTTGTCCTAAAAGCACATGAAACAATTTGCTCAGTTATCAAAGTGATCCAAACTGCAACACAATTTCTACCAGAACACCTTTCAGGTTTATACCACCGGGCAAAAATCAGAGCTGTCTGTATGAACAAGGGACACAAGGACACATACATTCTGAATCCTGAAGCGTAACAGTTGAAATTATATTTTGTTTTGTTCTGAAAACTGTGCACTCCTTTGCTGGCAATATCACAATTTTAATACTTATTTCTTTAGACTTGCCAAAAGCAATGTCACTGATTTCCTCATATGCTTTAGGTTTCAAGATGCCTTTCAAAGCAGAAAGGTTAGCTCTTCTGCTTTTTGCCTGTTTCCAAGCGTGAAAATTCTCCTGAATTTTTTTTAAACATTAGAATGTAACATAAAACCTGGCCATTTCCCTTGTGAAACTCCTGAATGTCTGAAAATAAAGTAACAAGCTGCTTTTCTAACATAGCCACAATAAATACAGTAAGACAAATAAAAGAGAGAAAAGGAACTTGTGAGACAACAGCAAAATACAAGTTTTATTGAACTAACTGATAATAGTTTACCAAAAAAAGTCTCCATATCAGAGCTTTAGCTCTTATTGATTGCTTGTAAAATTATCTTTAGAATGCCACTTGTACTTAGAGGATCATAACTTGTTAGCAAGCAAGAGCTCAACTCTCCCAACATCTAAGATCTTAGCCATAGATCATGGTATTTGGCATGGATTAAATATTGCACATGCCTACAGTCTGAACACTGTATGGCGCTCCATTTTCAAGGCAAAGGATTCAATATTTTTTAGAGATTTAGATTTYTAGGGATTTAACACCTGTAACAGAGTGCTTTGATCACTAATGAAAAACACTCTTAGAGCAACTGCTTACTGGCATCCTATGGCATAACTGTGACAGCCTCTTAAAGGTAAAGGAGAATTCCATGACCTCTCATATTTCTAGGCGTTCTCACCACTTAACATGGAGCCAAATGCCATTCGCACTGGCCATTAGCTACAACTGCAGTAAGTCACTCAGGGATGGTTTTGCTATCTGCCCATCTGTGACCTGAATAGACTGCCAAAGGCTATAAATGCATAATTATTTTTCTCAGCAAAGTAGGTCACTTAACGAAAATTAATCCTAAAAGCTCCAGTCACTTCATTTAGCCAGTTGGAGCCAGCCAGGGGTGAGGGTAAAYATTAATGAGTTGCGTTTAGACAGAGGTTATTTTAAAAAAGGTCTTCATAAAATAAAGAAACAAAAGCAGTCTGAAACAGGAGAGAACTTCTATTCTTCGAAGCAGAAGCGATACCTTACCCAGCTTTCTAAATTACATATTATAGAAATAATAGAAAAGATGCTTTAAGTTTACTTTCAGATTTACAGAAATAAATTATGTGCAGAATTATGCTTTATTAATTTTTTATGTTTTTATATTGGATTGAATAAAATTAGCTGCTTAAGAACAGGATAAATTTCAAACTGAACTCTATGGTAGCTGCTGTTGCAAAGAACTACAGTTACTCAAAAGCAAATTATTCAAGTGTTGTCATGATCTGCACTGCAGATAATACTGATAATACTGCTCACCAGTTATCTTGAGATGGCAGAAAGGAGGCATTTAGCTGAATAGAGACAGGAGTGCTTCTCTATGAAATTTGCTATCTGCTGCAGTAACTGAATCCATGAGACCTGACAAGTATGAATGGGGCGTGCTCCTCGTAGCTGCTGTGCAGATTATAAATAGTGGCACGCTTTGGAAGCTGGTGATGCGAGCACTGCCACCTTGCAGGAGGGGTTTGCCAGGCAGCTGGTGACAACACAGGGGCTGTGCTGGCAGCACGAGATGATCCCTTCTGACACTCTTGCTGGTGAGCCTCATGGAGCAGCTCTCTCTAAGCTTAAGGGGGTGGCAAGGGGATGGCGAATGATTTGGTTCTATTATCTTAATATCAAGAGAGCTCTAGCACAATCAGAGCTTTTTTTTTTTTTTTTTTAACTCCACAATAATTTGGGTTCACGTAGAACTCCCAGGTGAATCCCAGGGACTCCCACGGAATTAATTTTGCACAAGGTCTTCATAGAGTGCTCCATAGGAAATAAAGCCACAAAAGAGTTCTTCCACAAAGTCTTGAAACTGGATATTCTTCCTGGCCAAAATAGCAAAAACTTATTCTTACAGCAGTGCTCTCAGAAGGTAGCTTTGAAGGTAACACCATAAGCTTCAGTTAATGCTGAGCCCACAGGCAGGAATAGTGAGAATACAACAATGGGTCATGTTTCTTATTGTTCACATTCAAGTGATGTGACTGTGCCATTAAAAACGATCATTTTCTTGGTACAGAGGACAATTGCTGCATCCCTCAAGTTTTTTTGAAAATCTCACAAGAAGTTTCCTCTCTCACTTATGCTAAGAACAAAATTACTGTGACTATTAAAATAAAAAATAAAAAAAAYTAAATTAAAAAATCCACAATTAATGACTGAAAGGATCTAAACATGCTGGTTTCAGAGTTTTTCCTGTAGTCAGTCCACAGTATCACATGCCCTTGGGCACAAAACTGAAATTTCTTAGATCCTCTCTGCAATAAAGCAGAGAATGGTTCTGCTGTTTGTTTAATTCTTCCTAATTAGGAAGCCTAGAGTAAGAATGAAAAAGGAGCAGTGGATTGGGTAACCATTAGGTACTATCTCACTTTTCCTAGAATGRTTAGGAAAGAAGTCTTGAGTTGTTCTGCTTTTTTTTTGCTTTTGTATAAAACTGTCTGCTCATATAGGCCCAACTGATTCAACCAGTCAAAAGACTCTGAGCTTATGTGCATGACGGGCAAACATCTATAGTATATTCAAATAATTCAAGTAAAGGACGAGGAAAGAAAGGAGAGCAATGGTAAAATGACAGCTTTAACAACAGTGAAATTTCACAAAGGAAAATACTTCTTAGGGGCTACTCCTTATAGCTTTTTATCTGCAGTTGCGATTAACTGGACACATGCAAAAGGAAGTCATATTGGGCATTATCTAAAGTTTTGATAAATTGGATTTTTTTATAAAAGGGGGAAGTCCCCTCAAAGTTATAATCAAGAGATAATTACCAGGAAATTGCTTTGAGTTAAATATTTTGAGCAAGGCCAATGAAAAAATAATTAATATTCAAAGAGATCCTTATCCTTAATTAGAGTATTCAAAAGAATTTTTAGCAAAGGAGGATAGCTCCCCTGGGGAGAGAAGCAGGAATATTAACTGAGCATGAAAGATCTGTTCTTTCCTTTGGGATAAGGAATATCTACATGATCTCAGTGGAATTATATCAGCACAAAACCAAGGGAAAATAGTTGTAAATCAAGCTCTTCAGATGGAAAAATGTATATGGCTTAAATGACAGATTTGATCATAGAAAAAAAAAAAAAAGATGAAGGAGGCTCTAGAAGCACAGTCTACTTGAAGTGAGGACACTAGTAAGACATACACCCCTACTGAAAAGTGCCAAAGGCAGCTGAGAGCTGACATCGTCAAGTGAGAGCATGACTTCAGCTGAGGCCTACTGCTCTTTATAAACACTGGAAGTTTATCCCATTTAAAAATGTGACTTTTTTGCATACTCCTTTCCTGAGATCAGAGCTACAATATGTTTGAACCCCCAATTCTCATGCCAAGGTACAGGCAGGGTGGGTAGAAGGCCTTTCCTGCAAAGTCTGGTGCAGGGATGCTTATGGAATCATCACAGAGTTCTCTGCTGTGCTGTTTCACATTTGTGATACTTCATTGGCACTTAGCCTTTCAATTTGACCATGATCTCAGATTTTGAATCATTTGGTGTCTGCAGGTGGCCTGTAAACAGGATACACCTCATATCCATAGATCTGTTTTAGAGAGTTGGGTTATTAGATGAGTCTTTACACTTTGATTATTGGCTCACTGAGATATGGTTAAAATCCTTGCACAACGAACTTGACGGATGAGACTGACCAAAGAGACTTAATAAGGATACAAACTCTTGCCAGTGTGTGGCAGACCACACGCYATACACTACATAAGGTAAAGAGGTAGCTATATAATCAGTGCCAAAACCAATGCTAAAAAAGATGTTTCCAACTCTTCTAACCAACTCTTCAGAAAATAGCCTTGATTCAAGGCTCACAAAAACACTACACAGAGAACTTTCCAATATGGAAGGCTGTCACTGGGAAAGAGACAGGGAATTATATTCTTAATGAGGGACAGTTTCCTAGAAATGCCCTCTACAGCAAACTGGCTTGGCATTCTAGCAGGAGAGAGAAAAGCCAGAGACAAAGGCTGCCAAGCATGGAGATTACTGCCTATGGAAACCCTAGGGGCCAGTGATAGCAGAAGAGCTCTTAAAAGGCACCTGTGGGATGCAGATAATTGAGTGTTAATGCCCGAAGATAAAAAAGTTTCAGTTATGATCCTTATCAAAGAGGGGTTTAGATCTCAGACCTCCCAGAGTAGGGCACAGGGAGGAGAGGAATCCCCTTTTTCCACAATAAACAATGAAGGATGTTTCCAAGTTTCCTGTAGTGCCCACTACTGTGTTCTGAGTCCAGCATTTACACGGGCAATAGTAAATCTCTGCTTTTTTATTCTGTTAAATGTTTCATGTTGACAACATTTTGACATACATTTGCACTGTCACAACACAAAAAATAAAGGAGTTGTATGTAGCCTAAATTATCAGAGTAGCACTAAGAAAATCCATGACTTCTCTGAAGAGGCTCAAGTTTTATTTTTATTACTACTTTTAGTAAGATCTCATTCTTGTCTCAGTAATTTAATTTTAGACAGTAAATCTGTTAGATGGTAAAAAGCCACTAGACTACCTCTTCATTAAGACCGCATAGCATAAATCAAAAATGATTAARTCTATTTTATAACTTTTATCTCTTTGCAATCAGAGCTAATTCTACTTTTTTTTTCCACTGAAGACTATCACTAATTACTCCTCTACCTTCATACAGTTCCTGGCAATAGAATTGCAGGATGGTCAAGGATACAGTGATGATGAGGAACTCTGTTCGGCGACCACAACTCCCTTGTTAAGCAAAGTAGGGCTGAAGAGCCCTGAGAATGGGGCCATCCTCCCCAGTACTGCTCTAGTCTATGCCAGCCATCCACAACACACCCGAACACTGTTCACAAGAAAAAACACACACAGAGCTTCCTACCATCTATGCAGCCTTCCACCATCACCCTCTCATGGCTTACACAAGCTGCCATACCCACTTGAAAAAACCTGGGCCATGCAACGGGCATCCTCACTTTTGTGCTAGGAGCATACTGCTCTTGCAGGTGCAACAAAGCCCTCAAACCACTGCAGATGTCTGGAACTGGAAAAGGACTCTACATAAAACACTGTCGGTGTCTTAGGGATATGAGGCACTGGGTGAGCCCAGGAGAGATTGAATGTCCTTGCTAGAACAGGTGGATGTCGTTCAGGCCACGGTCCTTGGCCTGTTTTATTCAGTGGTACGGATGGAGCTCTCAAGACTTGTTGCAATGACAGTTAGATTGTGTGAGGAGCAGGAGAGTGGCTCAGGGTGCAGCTGTGCCAAAGCTGGGATCACGGCGCAGCGCATGGGTGCTGCAGGGATGGGGCTGATGGGAAGGGAATCTCTGCCCCCATTTCTAGGCATATATCACAGCTTAACCTCCACAGAAATGCTTTGTGCTTCTGTTAATGACAGCAAGTATTATTACTGACTAAAAGTGGAAGATTTACAACTGTTTTAAATGTGKATTTGAATCTTTGCTGAGATATCCTGTAATATCTCTGAAAACCTCCAAGACTCCCTAATGCTTGGTTCCCATTCTACTATAGCAACAAATATGGAATCTAGCAGAACAGTTAATATGGCTATGGGGCCTTTCAACTCCAAGATGAAAAACAGAAAGACATTCTATAGAAAGACCTATAAAATATTTGGATAGACAGTTGGATAAAGATTTTGACTGATTACTTTTGGTCCCAGGCAGCTGGCACATTAGCTTATGCTATAATATCAAATAACAACTGTGGTGCTATTCATTGTTGTGTTATGGTTGTCAATTTGCTTATGCCAGTAAATACAATGACACACATTAATTGCACAGTTAGTGCAGGGGTTGAATTATCAGTTCACATGCTGACAACAGTATAGTTTTATTCCATTAAGAAAGCAGAAGCTATGCGAGATCATAGCAAATTTAATTAAGCTTAATTTATCTGCTATGATAACCATACAATTACTTAGAGTCAAAAGCCTAAATATAAAGCCCAAATGAGATCATCTACTGAGCTGTTTGAGGCACTTTTAAGGACCAAGCATTATGCTGAATGAACTATAAGATCATCATGATTATACTGTATCTATATAGTTAAAAAAAAGACTTGCTAGYGAGTTGCAATACTTCTTAGTGAATACTGCCACTTGTATTGTTTTCTACCCTTATTTATTAACAGAATGGAACTATTACATTTTCTTTGTTCACAGAGAATCTCAATCCCAAGAGAAAAGGTTGAACTTCTTGTACTGTGTTGATTCTTAGAGTTAAATTTACTAAAAAGGCAAAATGAGAGAAACTATGATATGATATATAGAAAGTATAGAAAGTCCCTGATACTGGAGCTTTTTCTATAACCTATATTCTCAGGCAAACATTGAGGAAACCATCCCTAAGCAAGTTCTTCTCTCTCTCCTTAAACAACAGCCAAACAAACAAAAAACTGCACAAAACCAAATCAAAACAACAAAATCTTTGATCAAGAAAAAAATGATCATAGCATCTTCATTCAATGGTATTTGCAAGCTCTTAGTCAGTCTAGACTAATTCTGGGTCCTAAATGATTCTGAGAAGAGTTTGAAGGAAACCAACCTCAGTCAGATAATTTGTCTCATAATTCACTTGCAAGTTTTAAAATAAAAAGACTCATAAAACCACTTCTTCCCAATTTGATACTTAACTGAAACAATAGTTTCAAAGAAGACTACAAAGTCCCCTTGCAGTTTAACTAACTCAACACAAAGCCAAATAGGACRCAAATAGTAAGCAGCTTCTCATGAGTTGTAAGTTATGATTTCACAGACAGCAGAACAGACAGCAAGTTCCTGTCCTCTTCCAAGGCTATACCTACCTACCGCTAAATGAGCAATATTAGACTGCTGATTCAGCAGTGTGGCTATCCCTATTTCACTTTCATGAATGGCATGTAGGATAGGAAAAGAGAAGAAAAATAGTGTTATGTCTTGGTTTTGGTGTCAAGACACCAAAAAGCCAGCTTTCCTGAGCCTCTCACCATACTGTGATATAAGGCCCAGCACAGATGCATGTTAAAGTAAATAATAAGAATAAAATCTTTGGCACRTACAAAAATGAGACCATAAACAGTGTTGTCGCGTAACTGCATTAGGTTGAATTTTCAGATTATTTTTGAAATAATGTGAATGCATAAATCTTAGTTTTACACAGTGACCTATTAGAAGACAATCTGCGCATGTAGGAAGCTATTTTAGTCATTCTCTTGAAATTCAAATAAATTCAAAAACAAATTTCCTAAATAAAAAATGGATTGGCTTGAGACAATCCACAGCTTATTCTGTAAGAAGCATTCTTACTTTAGGAAGGGAAAAAAAAAAAMCAAACCCCTCAGAATTACTTTCATTTTTTTGACAAATCACACAGTTGAATACCTTACTGGAGACATAAAGCACAATTAATTTTTAGTTTAGCTTTTTTTTTTTTCCTAAATCATATTGATGCAATGAAATGACTTCTTGAATTTGACAAGTACCATATGAATGGATAAAAAACAAAACCTCTTATATTCTACTTTACCGTTGATTTGGGCTAACTCAATTCATTACTGACAAAAATAGATGACTGTTCAATATCAATGTGTTATCCTCTGACAATACTTATGAATTCATAGTTCTACACATGCCTCCTATTTTCTATTTAGCAGTTTGATTTCACCCCTGCTATACGTTCAAGACATTGATCAACACAAATTGCTTTCTGCCAGTACTAAAAATTGTTGGTGGCATCTGCAGGGATATTGAAGGAATTTAAAAGACCTGCAACTACAGATACTTGAAGCTTCCTCTAAGTCATAACACTGATGGAATTACAGCTGCTTGTCTCCATCTAGCTGTATTCCACATTTTAATGAAGATAATTCCTCCCTCAATAAGAGTATGATATACTGAGTACTTCTGCTTTCAACAGATAATATATTCTGCCTCTATTGTTAAAAATGTTTCTGCCCGAAATCTCCACGTTTGCAGGAAGAGGGGTGATGCTACTGAACTTCCAATGCCTACCCCAACCTCAGAGAAAACGATCCAACATGATCCTCCTGCCTCAATTATTGTCAGTATGACAGCTGCTACACAGGTGAAGCCTGAATGTTTTATATACATATATATGCGTATATATATATGCATTCTGACACACTGAAATTGYTTATAATAAAGAGGCCCTGCAGTTTTATCCATTAATTTTTCACTTTCTTCTTTAGGAGACTTAAACTATCTTGAAACGAACCATCATCAGGAGAGCAGAATGAGTGACAGCAGACAGGGAGCCACCACAGCGTGATAGGATGTCAGAGAATGCAGTGTTGGCAGCCTCCATGGAAAAGGTGGAGCACAACTCTGAACCATACCATTGCTGCAAGCCAATAATTCATGCTGGACTTCGTAAAGATGAGTTAATGGATGAAATTCATCTTGCCCATGTTTAGACATTTAAAGTTTAAGAGAAGCAAGTATCTTCAGATGGCCAGGCATCCGACTAATCTCAGGGGCCCACTTAAGGCAAGAGTTGCCAGTCTCTGTGGAAATCCACTGGGCATAAATTTTAAAGCCTAGCAACACATGAATAGGGCAATTCTCCCCCACAGTGTTCAGGCCACAGCATTCTCCAAGGAATTACCACCTTTCCCAGCCTTTTCCTTCCCCTCCCCTCTTCAAAGCATGCTCCTGCTCAAGGTACATTTTGTAGTTAGCTTCAGCAAAGGATTAAGAGTTGCATTTACTTCCTCAGCTCACTCTCTTGCTGCTTTCTCCACGCCATGCAAAACCTGGCACAGCTGAATATATACCTTACATCTTCAAMAGAAAAGGTATCCATAACTTAAATTAAATACTTCTCACCAGCTATYGTTTGCTCTGACTTTTATGGTCAGTCTCCAAGGAAACAGTTATTAATTGTGGATTCACCTGAAACAGGTGAAATCTAGAGAGAAATATTTTGTCAGTTGTAAAATACTTAGGTTGTGTTGGTGAAGCACATATGGACTTACAAACTAGCTAATTTTAAATCATTTAAATAATTTACAATGATCAAAAGTGGAAACATACTGTGACTTATAGTGTTTGTAACTGAGGTGAGATTCCCTTGCCACATATCTAATAGTGTCCTAACAAATGCCAACAGGAATAGAACAAGTAACAAGGTGTTAGGTTTAAATTGCTGCAGCTGGTGCTAGTCAAACTGCCTTCTGTTTCCAGTGTGTCCCTTTTCCCCAAGGACAAGGGACAGTTAAGAAAACAATATAGAAAAGACCAGAGGAAGACAGAAATACATAAAGTAAATTAACAACTCACTTTGGAGGTGAAGTGATCAAAGACCAAAGGTATTTTTATTGGTATTCTTGGAAGCTATAGAAAAATGAGTTTTATAGTGCTTCAAGACCAACTACTTTATCACTAATGTTGCCACTATATTTGTACATTTATCACTATACATTCCTGAAGGCTGCAAAACTGCAGTTGTGTAATACATAAAAGATTTCAGAACTGTGTTTCTATACCTTCACACATATGTGCAACCATAACTACAGAGAAAAAGCCCCTAAGAATATTAATTTCCCGGWTTCCAGGCAGTTATATTAAGTCCCCCTTATTCTTAAGATTCTTAGATTGAACGGTCTGCCCAAATATTAACATGTTTTTTTCTAACTCCATATGAAAAATGTTTGATGTTACCAAAGAGCAGTGGGTAAAAGAGCCAGTATTTACATTTTTTGTTATCTAGAACAGGAAGCATGCACGGCAAATTGAATGTCAAATGCTATCCTTATACATGTGTTTTAAAACGACACACAATCTAATATAAGAAGACTATCCCAGATGATCCACAGCTACAGCTGAGATCATACAGAAGGCAGTGTGATAAACAGCTTTCAGTAAGAGAAGAGTTAAATTTATGTCTATCAGATGCATTCAACTGAACTTCATCTTCAACAATATGTATTRGGTTACAGACTTTTTCTTTTATTTTTTAATTATTTCCTCAAGTTATCAATCAGGGTTTAGGCTTTTGTGCCTAAAGAACTTAATACAGATCCTCTCTCTTTGAAGTGAATAAAACAGATGGGCAATTCACAATAACAGAAGAGCTATCTTTCAGGAGAGCAGGTGAAGGGGGAAAAAACCCCACACAATATAACTAGATTGCAGCAGAAGGGTCAAGCAACTTGGAAACACGGCAAACCTACACTGAAGGGTGAAGAGAACCACTGAAATGCCTAGCAGGACAGTTGCTTATGTTTAGACATTTTATTTGTTTTCCTCTTCTGAATAGCTTCCTTATTTCAGAACACTGACATCTCAGTAAAGTAGATTTCTGGCATATGGATGATGTTAAGCAAGTACTAAACAATTGGGCCATTGGAAAGACCTCTTCAGCAGGCAAAAACACTTCGCCTTTCTGGAGTATTGAATAGTTCTCACCAAGTTTCTGATTTTAAGCTGTTTTTCAACCTGTAGACTGCGAACTCAAAGTTTTTCAGTATTCCTGTACCTTTTTTTTACCATGACTACAATCACTGCCAGAAGTTATGCACATTCATTCCTGTTATGTACACCAATTTTACAAAACAATCTAGCGCTGACAACCATTGAGCCTTGAGATAAGTAGCATAAACAAGAAACGAAATGAAAGACGGTGATGCAAATTGCTCTGCAGGATACTTTAAAGTGACCTATAGGYCAAAAATCTTCAAATCTCTCCAATTTTCTTTTAGAACTGTGCACCCAATTTCAATCATTTCTACAGGGATGGGAAGCTTGAAACATAAGTCTACACTCATCTCCAGGTTTCATGGAATCAAACTATGACTACAAAGACCATCTGCATATAGAAAACAGCATATAAATAACTCTGAAAACATCTTTTTCAGTGTTTGTCTACCAGAGACAGTTACATAAATACTATATTTTGTGTTGATAAAGATAAATGTACAAGGCCCTGAAGTGGATACTAGTTACCARAAAGTTTTAATCTTCTAAACTATTATATTTACAATTGGCTATTGGGACATAAACAGGTCAGGCCTGTCTTTGGAGAGGGGCAAAGTATCTGTGCAGATGAGCACAAAGTGGGCGATATTCTTACCTGCAGAACAACTCGCAATAGGAAATTTTGTTGCAAAAAGTCAAAATTCCAGACTGAAAAAAGTGCCCCATCTCCTAATGAGGACTGAATCCCAAATTGAAGGTAAGAGTGTGAATGTTTCCTGGAATCTGGTTGTGAAACATCTCCAATGACCAACATCCCTAATGAACCAGGATGAGACAGGGAAGTTAAGAGTTATTGGACTTTGTTAAAAGTGTTTGTAGCTGACCTGTAAAAACATCCTCTCTTTGTTCTTCATATGAGGCTCTTCACAAATTATGACTTTCAGAATATTCACTTGGGATTAGCAGGATCATTAGTGCTTTTTGGTTCTTTATTTCCATAAATATTTTAAATGGATGGCTGTACAGTATTTAATGAGGTACTGAACCTTCCAAACAATACATAACATTTGTACTTTTAAAATGCAAAGTCTTTCCACAGATGATCTAAAAATAGCAATTCCATAAAGCAGCTATTTCCCCTTAAAATTTTTGATAGTGTTATTTTACCTGGAGAGTACATAGGGATCTGTTCACTTTGATTCTAATGAGACCTCAGTTTTAAAAATTGAAGTTTCAAAATACACTGCTGGAAAAGATATCTGACAGCTGCAGACACTGATCTAACTTCAGTGACACCCTGCCACAGACAGATCTCTGCTTTATGAAAGACAACACCTTGGACTTCAGGCTGTCCTGGGAAAGTTCAGTCTGCAGCTTAACCCTACTCATTAGTTGAAAGGGTTTTCTATGAGAAGGCTCAAAAATGCTGGACACTGATAGATGGAAAAATGAGTGAAAAACATAGGAGATATCAACTGTTTATGTAAAACATAGGCGATATCAATTGTCTACATAAGATCTAACACAATAAAAATTCTTGCATGTCTGAGCCTAAAACTCACAAAATTGGATATATGCAAATCATCCCACAGAAAAACCTCACAGATTCTGCTCGCAAATTAAAACAAGTATACACACATGGTTTCAAAACTTAAAATAAKAAAAAAGAGTTCATTACTCAAGCAATTTGGTAGGAATATCTAGATTAAAAAGAATAGTCAATAACAAGTAAAACCAATCTACAATCTTGACTATGCAAAGCTCCTCCACCAATGCCTCAAGACAACAAAAGAAATCCCTGTGTGTTAACAGCAGCCTCCTAAAAGTAACATCCTTCAGAGAACAAGATTGATGAAAATGCTTAATAAATTCATGGAGGAGTTATGACAAACCACCAGTAAAATAAAGAAGTATCACATATCCCAATTTAGAGAGACAGTTACTAAAGTTCTATCCCAAAGTCTTTCAAATTCATCCAGTTTTTTGATTAGCTGGAGACAACGGATATACATTTTCAGAAAATGAAAGCCTTTTTTAAAAATTATTCCTGTGTGATTAAACATGAAAATTATATGTCCCACCCTGTTTTCTTTTTTTTTTCCCTTTATTAATGCAAGTTACATAAGGATTGTGTTCCTATTCTAAGAATGTACTTGACAGACATGTTGGAAGAATGTTCCGTTGTCCCTAAGGATGGTATTTTCATCATCTAACTTCAAATACCCAGCTCACATCACCTGAATTACCCCTTGAAGTTCCAGCTAAATAAACAGCGGGAAGTAGGTAATTCAGATGCTCCAAACAAGAACRTGCTTAGATGCATAAGCGAGATAGTGTAATTATTCTCTTAAGTGTTCAGCTATTTTTAGGTTTGGCTCTCATTCATTCCCACAGCCTTTAAAAATAGCTCTATCAATTGCAGAGCTGCTTCATTTTAGAAAGCTTTGCAGCACTTATCTGTAACGACTCTTCCAAGAGTAATACAAGTCTTTCTCCAYCTTTTCACCACATCTAGAGTCATCTTGTCTTACAGCATGAGCTCTTTTACATTGTTCAACACATTGCTGGTTTAAAAGGAGGTAACGGTTCACTATGTATCACAAAGATTCCTCATAGAACTGACAAAAATTGTCACAATCAAGAAAGACACAATCAAGAAAAAATTTAGCTAACAAGTCATCACCTATTAGCACCTATCAACAGCTAAGTGCTAGCAGCCTAAGCAAATGGTTGGAGCAATGCGAACTGGGTCACCGAAGAAGGGGACTGTGAGGCATCTCCGTGAGACCAGCCCAATACCTTCTACTGGAGCACAACAGGCAAAACTGCAGAGCTGAGACCTTCACACCATCATACATGTCTTGGCTGAGGGGAGGCCAAGGCCTGCTTTTAAGTTGCTGTACACTAACCACTTCTTTGTATATGCTGACAGGGAGAACAAGTCATCCTTGTGTTTATTCTAAGTTGCCTTTCTCTGCAAAGTAATTGCATTTACTAGAATTTTTCTGGTATATCCAAAAATGTTACACTTTATTATAGCACTACACAATTTGAAAACCATTATTTTCATCCTTTATGTTATACAGAAATCTTTTTTTAAAAGTCTGGCTTTATTAGTCCCTGTTGTTTCAGGATAAAGCTCTGAGTGACCTGATCTGCTCTCACCAATGACCTGCTGCAAGTGGTCATCTAGAACTAGAGATCTCCTGAGGTCTCCTCCAACCTAAAACCACCCTATAATCGTGTTAAACAGCATTAAAAAAAGGAAGAGATATATATATAAAAAAACACACTATATAGAATACCCAGCTACTAGGATCTGAGTATAAATTCAAATTGTAAAACAACACAAAGATATCAACTTAATTTCTTTTTAAAAAACAACAATTCAACATGATCCAAAAAATCCTTTACTGTAGCATAGTTAAAAATATCAAAGCTTGTACACAAAGTGAAAAATCTACTAAACAGATTTCTTTATACAGCCTTTAATGAAAGCTCAGTGCAGAAACATGGACTAGCAGCAAGATTCTGGGTATTTTTTGTTACAGCATTGGATTTACATGCAGCATTATTAAATGGTAAGCTATCTAGACAATAAAATATCTAAGATAGAAACATAATTTGAAATAAGTCCATTGTTACTAAGACAATGAGTCAAAATTTCATATAAAAAAATCTGTTTGTATACAAAAATAGGAATTTTAACAAACAAGCAATGAGCACTCATATACACTGTCTGATCAAAACATTATGTAATAGAAATTCCAAGTTTCATTAAGTTAAAATGGAACACCATTATGTATCACATGAAAAATGAAGTAATATGTTGTCATGTCTGACAGAAAATTAAAGATTTCCAAGATCTGTCCCAAAAGAATTCTCTTATATTTAAGTCTTGTTTCTGAAAAAAAATATTTCATTCCAGCACTTTATAAGATGTATAGAAATGGTATAAAACCTGTTATAAGTAAATGTATTTATTTTCAAGATTGTAAAAATTACTTCACCAAACAGTTACAAAAAAGCCCAAGCAGCAGTGGCAGAGTTCAACAGATACACTATCCCGTTTTAATATTTAAATTGTATTCTCAGGCTCATTAAGCTTAGAATATTATTCCTTTGGGTTTACACAGCCAATTGTACACCATGCACCAGCTCACACTTAATGTGAAAAGTTACACTTACAAGCAAGGTGCAGCCACACAGGAGGTGGTTACAACTGTTTGAGCGACTTTTTTTCCTCTTGAAACACCATTTTACAATGAAAATTCTTATTCTAATTAAAAAAAAAAAACTCCAAAAAAGGGTAAATTTCTGCAGACAATGAGAGTTATTTAGGAAAGATATGTGCTTTTTTCATGTTTTTAAGGTCTTCCGTATTTTAAAGCTAGTTTTGATACACTAGCTTGTGTTAGAAACAATCCTACCTCCATTAATCGTTGCTCAGAAAAAAAACTCAAACAAGATTTTTCAAACTTCTAATGCCTGGCTTAGGCTCCTTTTTAGTTCTAATTTATTCTGGCAATATTTAGTAATGAAAGCAGTACTCAGTATATACTATAAGAAGTGGGAATTGTCATGTAATATTCCTCAGTATTTCAACATTAACCATCACAATTACTTTAAATAAATATATAAGTAAACAAAGCAAGAGGTTTAATTGCAAGAGTCTACCTTTCTGTGTAGTGGTCTTAAGACAACTTAATATCCTTTCCACTCAAATCATTGACTCAAGTCACACTGTTGTGAATTGCTTTAAGACTTTCTAACTAAGGGTAAATTGAATCAACTAGATTGACTGTTGTAGGGTATGAATGGGATTGCATATATTTATTAGAGAAAGTTACAATCATTTACTGAAATAATAAAAACTCAAGGTTCTAACAACAAAATTCTGGTGACTGAAATAATGCTTCTTGGATATAAATGGTGAGGAAAGAACTCTAAACACCAAAGCAGTCTGTGCTTAGCTTGCTGAAACAGCACATGCCACAGCTGCCTATGCTCACACATCCAGAGCGCAGGAAGGAATGTCTGTAGAAGACAACATGCCTGGCCAGGGAGCTTATGTTATAACCAAAAGTAAGTGTTTTCTAGGCGTGCAGATAAAAGATGACAACTAATAGGATGCAGACTAAAACATGACCTCCACACTGCTCATTTCCAGCTTGGTTAAATGCTATCAGTCCCTTCCAGCTCATACTACCTTCTCCACACTAGTCTTCGCTCAGGGGTGCCCACTCTCTGTGGTGTTGGCTGCCTGGCTCAGGACACAGTGCAGTCCCTGAGGTCCTCATGGCAAAGGACATCAGTCCTTGCATAGCATCCACCTACCCACCCCGGCCTTGAGTACATGCTGCAGCTGCCCTGCAAAGCCTTTCTCCACTTCCCTGCACTCTAACCTATGCTGAGACCTGCTCCATTTGGTGAGGGAGAAAATTCAAAGAAAGCAAAGTTTATGCCCTTCCAAACACYCTCCTCCTTGCTCAGAGGCACTGACTGGTTACCTTTGCTCAAACACTGAGTGCAGGAGGAAGATGCTCAATGCTCAGCAGGAGTTACAAGGTGCCCAGGGAAGTTCAGTGTGGCATCATCTTTCCATTGAGCACAGAGCACTGCTGAGAGTCAGTGGCATCCAAATAGCTCGGCATACACTGGAGCATGAGCCCTTCCATACCCTTGCAGAAGCCTAGGGAGTCTCATGATTTGGGTATAGAGATTAATATATATATTTTTCCTTATAAAAGCAAGTAAGCTGACCAGATAGATCACCCTACCAGACAGCATGAGCAACTAGGCCTAAAATATGAAGTAGGCAACATAATTGCCTACTCAATATTATGAAATAATACTTCAAAAATGAGCCCATTTAACTCTGACTAGCTCAGTCCTACTAGGGTTAGGATCCTAGAACTGTGTATATATATATATGCACACACACACACAAAAAAAAAAAATCTTGTCAGAAAGCACTTTAGAGCATTTTCTGTCTGGTATTGGTTAAACATATCTTCATATATATTCATATAGTAGTATATGAATAGTCTCAGTTGGATTTTTCAATAGAAGAGCGGCTAATACATCTCTAATGGCTCACTGACAAACAGGTACTTTCCATCAGCAAAATAAAACCTTGAGTCTTTTGAGACTCATAAAAGAATAGCCTCTAAAAGTAGCACTGACAACAAAAGACCACTTGTAAGTAAGAGGTAAGAGTAACAAACAGGACAATAAACCAAAAATAGGCATACCCATACATGAAGTAAACAGAAAAATGCAAAACATACGTTTTCTAATCTATATTCTAGACCATAAAAAATTGCAAGTGGGCTGTCTCAAAGAATATCTAGKTCTCATGCAAATTATAGTTATCATACTGGCATATCAGAAGACATTTACATATAAAAGAAGAGAGGGAAGATCTTGCAGCTGTCCATTTTTTATCCACTATTAATGTATAGACTTCTRGACTTCATCACAACTCACAGAAATTCTGATAGAGAGTTCCAGCACAAAAACAAGTTCCAATGAAACCTTTACAAAACTGATAGATGTGCAAAATTTGTAATATTCCTTCAACATGCAAAGAGTACTCTTACAAAGCACCATTTCTTCAACAACATAGAATAGATGCACTAGTAACAGTTATATAAAAATAAACACAATCACTCTGCTAAAAAATCAGTGCAAAACTATATTTTATCATTTGAAAGTGTAAAYTATTTTTTCCAGATACATTCTCTCACAAAATATTAGAATTCATGAACAATTTCAATTTCATCTCTGCATATGAGCTATTTTCACATTTTCARTTCCTAGAGCTCCCCAGCTTTTGAGACATTGATCAAGAGCTCTTAAACTTTATTTAAACTGAATCAAGATCATGCATCAAAAAATGTTTCTAGCTTTGGTAGTTAATTAAATATTGAAGTTACTCTCTATGGTCTCAGTACTTAACCTGCTTTATGGAGAGTGTCCCACTCTCGGATGTATCTCATATGTAAGATAATTTAACACATTATTTGTATCGTTAAGTAGAAAGTCCTAGACTTGAAGAACAATGAAGCACAACTTTCCCAGTGCAGTGAAATATAAATCAGTCTGAAGCACAACTACAATTCCCCCATATTTTAAAAAAGTTGAAAAATGTTTTCAACTGTCAGAGAGGGGTTTAATAAAAGGCTGCTTTAAATCACGTAAGCCTGAAGTGTTGCAAGCGTCCCTTATCCTCCCTCATCACTGGAAGGCTAACATCCAGTATCATCCATCATTTAAATAAAATCCACAAAACTAATTTAATTGAAGCAAATTGAAACAAAGCAGTTAAATATTGCTTCCTGTTAAAGGGACATGTGCACTCACTAGTGTCCTTGTACACAGTATAAATTATTAAAATCTTTTTTTTTTTCATCCTTTGTGGAGAAAAAGATTATACACAAAATCTGAAAACCAGTCCTTTATATTTTTCATTTTAGATCAATTAATTCATAATGGTGCTACCTGAAAACTACCTCATGGAAGAAAGTCTCTTTAACAAGCAAGAAAGCAAGTATCACTTAATCAGGATGTGGGAATGGAATCTGTACCTATGTGTAAATGGCAATGCATTCTGCGTTGGTTCAGCCCTTGGTTCTGAGTTCTGCGTCACTTCTGGCGTTGCTCTCTCATCATCTGTTCCATTAATACTTTCAGGTGTTAAAGGAGACTGAATGTCCCCTCCAGCCGACTCCTTGAGTAAAACAAACAAACAACTTTCAATTACAAGCTGATATCCTCAGTAAGGCAATGTGCATATAAGCTCTAACATTAAATGATAAACAAGATAAAAATATTTCAGATAAAAGCAATGTGAAGCTCAAAGATTTCTGGTATGTCTTATATTCATATTTTAATCATATGATTTAGTGTAGACCATGAGATTATCACACAAAAAGCACAACTGATCTATGATTTATTTGCAGGTACCTAGCCTCCTGCTTACTGGTTTTGTAGACCTCTGTCTCTTATCTGATACTATATTTAGCCCTCAGGCAGCTAAAGGACTGGCAACTATTCACATTCAGCATTCTTATTTCTCAATTTATATTCTAAGAGGGAGAAACAAGCAATCTCAATATTAATTTCAAGAGCTAGCTGTAATATTTTTATTAGCCAAAGTGAACAGTAGAAGAGTTGGTTACTGAGGACATTCACAGTTTCTCCCATGAGCCATTTGCAAAGAAGACATGTCAGTCTCAGCCAGGCTTTCGGCTCTTCCCAAGTTCTGCCTGGGAAGAAGGCATCTACACGCAGGCAGTTTCCCTTGCTGCCTGCAATGGCTGGCAGGAGGGAAGGGGCAGATTTATCACACCTTATCACACCAACATGTGTTTTTGTGTTTTGACCCTCAAAGACTATTTGCTTATTTCTAGTCATTGATTAACATCTCAATCTGAAGGAAAAAAAAAGGGAAAAAAAAAAAAAAAAGAACACTGTAGCCCACAAGCTAAGTTGGAATATCATGGGCTTTTCAAATCCTGTATATCCTGTAAGAATTGCTGCACTGTTAGACAAGAACAAGTCATATATGCTAAGTAGCTCAGCTGGATTTCAGAATGTCTTGGTTAGCTTTCGGTAACCAAGTGGTAACATTTAACCCTAAGACAGAAGGGCTGCATGAACAGAGTTCCATAGACGGCAAGGAGGGATGCCCAAACAGCAAAGGAGTGCTGTACTCACAACACTCCAAAACTTAAGCATCTCCTCCAGTCTTGCAGGCTCCTATTGCCCACATGGAGAAGACATTTTTAGACTGAAGGAMAAGCAGAGTCTTTGGAAGTTTGGCTGCAACCCTTCTCAGTTCCTTGACACTCTGCATAGGAAGCTCAAGAGCAGTCATCTCAAAAGAAACTGAAAAATGAAAGTATCTGAAGATGCTCAAGATTAAAAACAAAAAATCCCAGCTTCTAATTCTGATCCTTTAGTTGCATTTGTAACCTTCAACTAGTTTACAGGAATATGACTTTTTGAAAGTCAATATTGAATCGGACCTACATCCATAGAAAAAGTTGTCTTTGACTTTAAGGATTAACCAGATGAGAAAACTCAGTTAAAGAAAATAAGGTCCAACTATAATCATCACCTTCAAAAACCCCATTTAGGTTATTTTAGTTTAAGGTTATCACTTAACCTAAAACAGTGGAACAGCAGTTCCAAGGTTTCACTGCGCTTTAAATTACACTCAACATTTGCACACACAGTTCAACAATTACCAAAAATTTTGCTTTTATTCCCACATGGAGTGTTACTCTTACTGTACAGATTGCATTAGTGGATGATACAGAATTAAATTATAATATTTTAATACTAAAGTTTTATTATATTCAATATTCATTAAGTTTTGCAATGTACTACACAAGTATCTCCAATCTCCCTATTCCATTCCTGACAATTAGAAAGGAGATCCTTTCACTGATTATAAAAATGTGAATAATTTACCATATAAAKGTTAATATTTATTATGCAAATATAAACTGTTTCAGAAGCAAGCTTGTTATTTTATAGTCAAAAATCTTTTCTTAATTGTTATTATTTAGAAATCAAAACTAAACCTTGATTTCCACAAAACTGAATTTTATTGAACTGAAACTGAACTTAAATTAAATGCAAAAGGAAAACAGAGTTGGTAAGATAATCAAACACATGCATTATTCCATTAAAACCAACGCCTTTTTTTTTCCTCTCCTCCAACCATATCAGATGTTCAAATAAATAAATAATACAACTTCTCCACAAATCTGGCTTACTTATCATATTTAAGTTAAAATTCCTGTTAGATACATAGCAAAAGCTTATTCACAAAAAAAAGTATAAATGCATAAAAATTATTTCACTACAAAAGAAATTAAACTGCAAGTTCCAATCAAGGTTTGTTTTTCAGTAATGCCAAAAGACTGATAGACTTCTATTTCAAACAAATCTCAAATGAAAAATCAGTGCAAAGAAACGTCTTTGTCTATATAATATATAAAGCCTTCCTGCTTGCAAATTCCTGACAAGTAGATTTGYATGTAGCAGAGAAGCAGTAAGTTCTAGCATGTATTTCTTCCAACAATACAGATTAACCAGTGCTCTCTCAGACTCAAAACTATCCTTGTGTAGTACATAGTTTATCTGCAGGCATCAATAATGAACCTGGCCATGAATACAGCACCAAACACAACAGAATAAAAGCTATAAAAGTCAGAAAAATAAACTAACAAAACTGAGTTTGCAGATATTATTTTCACATTTTATAATACTTAAAAAGTGTAAAAGAGTTCTAGAAACATTTTTGGAAGATGTTCATGAGTAATGAAGTTTTATTAGTTTCTTACAGCTACTTCAAATTTTATAGAGTTTGGGGGAGAAATTATGGTCTACTTAAAATATAAATATAAATTTTAAACTAACCTTTATATTATATATTTATGGATTTTAAGTTAAGATGATATATATCAGGATAACATAGAACTAATATTCATCTGTACAGAAACTGTATGAAAAAAATTAAAAAAAAAGCTCAAAAACCTTCCAGTAAACCCATGGTATAT
This sequence comes from Eudromia elegans, assembly GCA_003342815.1. Classification (NCBI taxonomy): domain Eukaryota; kingdom Metazoa; phylum Chordata; class Aves; order Tinamiformes; family Tinamidae; genus Eudromia; species Eudromia elegans. The sequence continues at coordinate 465,191 of PTEX01000274.1, read as the reverse complement.
TTTAATATCTGCTATTTCTCACTCGTGAGAATTATAAATAGCTACTTTTGTACATTTGACAAAAAGGATCGTCAGCTCTCCTGTAGTATAAAACCATTATCAATTCGTAAGTTTTTGGAGGATATTGATCTTTAAATCACTCATTTGCCTTTGACATAGGCTGAGGATTATCATTATTTGAAGTGAAAAAAAAAAAAAAGAGAATGTGCATCAGGAGCATTTTGGCATTTAAGAATTATTCAGAGATCTGCACTGACAAGAGGAACCCTGGCACTCGTAGTCAGTAGGTCAGGATACTAGTAGTACAGTACTAGTATAAAAATCTGTAGTAGTAGTATAAAAAGCCTAGAGTCTAGAAACTAAGCACAGCAGAGCTGTGCTTCCCATTCAACAAAAGACATCCCAAAATGATTTCAGAATCTCATAACGGAAACGTACGCACTCAAAAAAGAGAAAAAAAAAGCCTCTCAAGTAAAACATACAGATCCTGTAACAGAGATGAGGCCTTTTACCAGTCACCAAGTATGGAACRGAAACAAATACATAGTAGGTTCTTAACAATTAAGCTGGGCTTCAAAATTAGGCAGAAAGCAAACCCATTCCAGATGGTTATAAGAGGAGCCTTCTGGTTAATTCCAGCTTGTTACACTTAGGAATTTTTCTCTCCTCTTCCCTGTAGCCACTGTACTTCAGGGACCCTGTGCTTAGCATACACTGGTAACAGCATAAGGCAAGCAGCTATGGATGCAGACACCATAACAGGCATAAAGTGTTTGTTCCAAGACACAAATTYATACAGTCCTTTACAAACTCTGAAATTTCTTTATATTTCTAATAATGCTTATTTTACCAAAATCAGTCTATTCCTTGCTCTACAAAAGCACTGTGATACAAAGAAGCAAAAAATCATCCCATTGCTTTTCCTGCGAGTCTGAACAGACACAAGTCTGACTATTGGGAACCAGTGACTTGACACACAATTTCAGATATTAACAGGAGTCTTTACTTGAAATTGATCACAGTCATTAGAAAGATTTGAGAACAGCTTCTGCCTTAAAAAAAGGCTGGAGGTCCAGACTACAATTGGTGGAAGACTCATGGAGAAGGGTGCACACTCACAACTGAATTTTGGGTGTATACTTGAACCTGATTAAGTTTAAACTTGAAAATGGGGGGAAAAAGAGGAAAAAGCGCTCCACCGACCAACAGTTATATTTACAGCTAAGGTTGTTGACCTTATATGCTCTGCAATAAAAAATACATGCCATAAAACAAAAAGGCATATCCAAGTCTGCTGGTGAGAAAAAAAAATATTACATAGTACCAAGACTTTACTAAAAACTCAATACAACTTAAAGAGACAGCCAAACTTCAGTAAACTTCAGGCAAGGTTCTTTTTCAGAAGTTATACTTTTGAACAAGGGAAATATTTGAGTTCTAAATAGATTTTCTATTTAAGTAAGGTATCTGTCATCTTTTTCATTTGTTTTCTATTAATCCTTTGCTTCACTTCAAGTTTTGGCATGAACAAGTTTTGGCATGAACAAGTTTGGCATGAAATTTCAATGCAGGACATTGAAATTTGAAGCTCACACATGCCGGTTGTTACGTCAGAGCTCAATGGTAAATGTCTTACACAAGGCTTTGTTGCAGTACGTGTGGAGTTCAACAAAGCTACAGGAGCACACTGAGTGCAGAAGAAGGCACATTATACTTTCTGTAGAACTGTGCAGTAAAGAGAGCAGTGAATGTGCTGCAGTTGGTACTTTAATTAACTGACAAATAGTAAGATGAGATTTTTTAAAGCAGTATCAAGAGAAATATAACACATTTGATATAAGCTTTATATGTATCATTGCCAGTTGCGATGTGCACTATTTTCCTATTTATTCTTAATTAGATGCAGAGTTCTGTAAAAGCCAGAGAGAGAACTGATGGTTGTAGGTGACTGCACTAGAGTGTTACTAAGGCTTGCTTACACATTACCTCCCAGTGCCTTTCCTGTCCAAAGTTTCCTGAAAAGCCATGTTCTTGGGGAACTTTGGCTGGCAAGGGACTACCTCTCTTCCTCTTTTCCATTCCCTCTTGGCAAATCACTACTATTCAAAAGTGAAGGAAAYGCTGCAAAATGATCAAGAAATGCAACATTGGCACTATGTGCCCTTACAGCCACTAAAAGGGAGGTGATCAAAAGCAGCAAGTGCTCCTGCAAATTTCCCTAGTGTCCTCACTGTCAAGTATATCTCTTCCCCCATCCAGACATTACCCTCTTTGAATGAGCTCCAGTGCCTTGAAGCACCCAAGAAGTGCAGCAGTCTGCCATGAAGYCACTGCTTTTCATCTGCTCCCAACCCCGAAGTTCCTGATTCACCTCCTTTCTCTTTGGGAACTAATGAGAAGCATTAAGTATGTGAAGACTATTATGCTGATGTGTCAGCACTTGCACTAATTGTATCTTTTGGAATAATACACTAACTTATCAACACAGCTAAAAGCCAAGAGATGAAAGGTAAGGTCTGAATACAAAATTATTCCTAAGTGTGCAGTAATTAAATTGCAGCTCAATGTGCATTACAGAGTCGCTCAAGGTAATATTTCTGTAACTGCCTACAATGTAAAACGCTAGGCTCCAATACTGGGTATAAAGAGTAATCTGTACAAGAAAATGAACAATATTAATAGTTCATATAGATTAAGATGAAAGTCTGAACTCTGGGCATCCTATGTCTCAGTAATTTGAAAACAAACAAAAAAAAMCAAATAAATCTTTCTATTTGACAATGTCAGATTTGAGTTCAGACTATAACTCAACGTGACAAAAGAGAAGTACAGTAATAGTTTTGCCTACAATATTAAGCAAGTCCTCTACAGTTACTTAAGTACTTCACTGTACATAAAGCCAAGTACATATTAGTTATAATACTGAAATTCTTATTTCTGTTATCAACATACCTATTTTTCAAGTCAAGGAAACTTATGAAAAATACTGCCTCATTTTTTTTCTCTTGCACTAAAGTAAGCCATTGCCTTTTAATGCTACAAGCCAATGCAGCACCTGGGCACCCTGCCCACCAGGAAAAAAGGAGAAAGGTTAGCCCATCGTATATATTCCTGTGGTTGCTGCCCTGACTTCTCTTGGAAGGGCATCAGATGCAGCTCTTTGGTGGCAACAAGCCTATTTGCACTGCATGTTGCAAACTGCCTGAATTCTTGGATGCATCAAAGTTAGGAGCACATTCCAACATAAAGCATTCAAAAGATGCACTGATTCAGTAAATGCAGATGCACTCCTTGGAGAGCCAGGAAGAAAAAAAAAAAAGATAAAAAGAGAAAGATAAGAATCAAGTAAAGATTGTTACATGAAGCYTTATCCCTGCTGAAATTTTCAAGTTGTTTCTTCCTTCAAGAGGAGGAACTACCCTTGCCTTTACTATTGCTTAAAATAAATCAAATAGCTACACCTAAAGTCAAAAACACTAGCAGGAAGAGGCATAAAAGCCTCATGCCATTTCTTTTTCCAAAGCAAACTCAGAATACATTTGCTTTCAGATAAACTAATTTTAGGCTTCGTTGATGTAATATGACTATATTAATTTATCTTCCTGTTGGGATGTTAACCCATGGGATGTTTTGTTGGTTTTTTGCACCATGTCCAACTGTGATAAAACTCGAGAATCTCCACATTAATCTATCCTCTTGCATCAACACATTTCACAACTGAATATTAGATAGCACGAAAAAGTTTTAAGAAGTGCTTGGTATTTTATCTCTTTTTATTGAAAGAATTCTTTATAAAGTTCGTTACTAAGCATCTTCTTCAGCATCACAGATACAATAAAAGAAACACAGAAGTGTTTTATATTATAGATATACTAAGATAACTGCTCAGCATCTTTAGTCAAAACCTTTTTTGGGGAAAGTTGAAAAGAAGGGGTAAAAAACTCCAACAGCCTAATTTTACTTTACAGGAGCCCCTTTGACACTTACAGAGTGAACATTTTGACACTTATAGCTAACTGTACAGAGGCTTTAGGCTGAACTGGGAAGTATCTTGATCATTTCCAATAAGTGGATAAGATGCAATATAAATTCTTAAAACAGTAAGTAGCACAGACTACGAGGTTCTAGGCTTCAATCAGGCAATTAAGACTCACTTGTGAGGGCGTACTTGTTAGCTCCATCTTTTCTTGGGATTTTTCCTTTGCTAGTCGTGCAGCTTCTTTGAATTCCTGAAATTTGTCCGCAAACTGAAGGTACATATGTTAAGAGAGAGAGCAAAAGAGAGAGAGAGAGAGGGAGAGAGTAGGCGTGAAGTAGTTACATCACATGCAGAACAGTATGTAATACTTACCATTTTACAAAGTCAAATTCTGTCACTATATTTAAATTTTTTCTCTCCTTATTAGATGCTCAATAAGAACTCAAGTGAGTTACAGTGATAAATACCTTTTAGACATTATATAGTGTTTATATGACAGAAAAAGAAAACAGGATAAAACAAAAAAAAAGTTTTATCTCTTGCTGACAGCATGAAAAGAAAAAAACCACAAGATCTCAGGTGTGGCAAATAACAGTGGTATATTGCRTCCAGTAGCTGTATTCAGGTTTAGATTTTGTCTTCCTTACACTGGGTGATCTGGCTCTGAAGCCTACTGAGACCAGTATTAGTCTAAATTGTATTAGTCTTCAATAGGTTTCATTCTTTGATACCTGAAACATTATTGGTTTCTTCCAAATTCTAACAGCATTTGTGATTTGAACAGCTAAATAAGAAAGTAGCAGGAGGAATACCAAGCCAACTGACCTAAGCCAAGATAAAGAATGAATCTGTTGAATTTTACTCTCTCATATACTGAGCTTCATGTACCTCCTTCCTAAAAACAGCTAAAGGTGCAATTTAGAAACACATGTTCCTTTACATTTGAGAGATTAATTTATTAAGATAGTCTTCTCTTTCCAGAGAAGAAACTAGTCTCACATTACACTAAACACCAGAATATCCATTTATTTTTGATTGCTAGTCCTTTTATGTAGAATATATTTTTACTATGATCAGCTTAAGATACAACTGATTTTACAAAAATACAAAAAGTTCACGTCATCTCAATCTTTGCTCAATCAAAACTCAGTACCTGAAAAGCCCTATTGTTTTTAAGCTTTAAGAAGGTTCATTGAAGGATTAATAAAGAAAAGAAATATTAATAATTTAAAGAAATGCTGTGGAAAATTAAGAGAAGATCTCACAAGTACCTACAATGGTACTATGGCTATATAGCATATTCTTAAACTATCTGGAGTAAATCAGGCCAACTATGTCAAAGAAAAGAGAGTATATCTGAGAAAGTTCTGCTGTATGGAAAGAGATAATCTATCAAATGCAGAGCCTTGTATTGTGGTTGAGAGATTACGTCTCAGCAATTTTATGTGAATATTATAGAACATTCTATTCCACTTACTACAGCAACATGGGTAATTCTGCTAGTAAACCATGATTCAGTGAAGGAAAGAAATATTGTTGAACAGGGGAATCATCTTTTAAGAACCACTGACTGCTGCTTCGCTTTAGATGAACAATCTTGTGGTGGTCTTATATACTGAGTAAAGATCTGATGAAGATGAAACAACATTTAATTTTCTTTTTTCCTCTCCACATCTGAAGAATTAATTAGAATGATTATTTTTCCATCAAAGATATTCTCATTCAGCTAATTTTCAGTCACAATTAAAATAGAAAAAGAGGTTATCGCTGTTGTAACCTACTAGAGTGAACAATATCAATTTAGAAAGACAAGGGCACATGAGCCAAAAAAGAGTAGTCCATGAGCCAAAAGCTTACTACAAGCTTTAGAAATTACCTGCTTAATTAGCGACACAGCTGAGCTGACAATGGCGTGAGAACATACAGTTTACTAGGAGACTTAACTTTTATTCTCTCTACTCTGATTATTTGCTTCATTCTCTGAGGCCCAGAGATGTTATGTAAAGTAAATTATATATAATAGGGCTCTTCGTTTAGGGACTTTATTAAATCAAATACATAAAAGCAAATCCAAATCCCATTTTTAGAAAACTTCTAGGAACAATCTGTTTCTGAATATATCCATGAATATAGTTTGTTAGCACTACTACTAATATTCAGTAGTGCACTGAGCTTTGAATTAGATTTCATGCTTCATAGTACCACATGTATCAAAGTGACTGCTTTCGCGTCCTTGACTACAAGGCTAGTGCACAGAACTGAGAATCAGTTGTCTTCTGTCTTGTCCGTCTGCCCAGATAAATGTGATTTGTCTAAAGCCACACAGCAGACTCAGGGTTTATATTCAGGCACTCTGATACCAAGATCTACTAAGCCAATGACAAAAAGCTTCCTTTTCTCCATCAGATAATTGTTTCTGTTGTTGTTATAAATTTAACAGAAAAAAAAAAAGCTTCACCTTTACAAATTTCAGTAGCAACAGCTAGCAATTTTAACCCACACAAAAATAATTCAGACATAATACAGTTTGCTGATAAGGTCCTGTGGATTCATCACAATAAACTTCTGAAGAGGTCTACAGCTTAATTTTTTCAAAAAGATTTGTGAATTTGTCTAAAATCATAGCAACCCAAGTAACTTCTATTCAAAGGGGTACTTTTAACACAGCATCTGCTTTAGCTTTTCCAATGACTCTTACAACAGCAATACAAAGTTTGGAGCCAAGAGCATACCAAGAACTCTTACATATAAGTTTGAGAGTAGCTAAAAAATGGAAGAATGAAACAATTGTGATTGAGAAAGCAATATCATTTGGGGAAAGCAATGAAAAAGTGACAGAAAAGACAAAAGCAAAAAAAAGAAAGGGGAAGGGGAAGAGGCAAACTAAATTAGCACTTACGCTATATGGCTTTAAAACATTAAGAGAAGTTATTGCTATTTTGGTGAGCAAGTGCCGCTAGTATATATTTAAGTCAATTTACACCCATTTAAATAAATGACAGTTTCTAAGCTTATTGATGCAATGACATATGCACAAACGCACAAGCATACATGAACTATTAACATTATTCAGAACTTCCTGGGGTTTGTGTTGCTTTGTAGAAATGAATGCTATCTCATTATGAAAGGAAGAATTCTTATAAATGAATCATATTGTCCAATTAAGTACGTGTACCAATTCTTTCAACTGTTCTTCTAGAAGGTCTGTGCTTATCCTTAGGCATTTACTACTTTCTCAAATAGGCTGTCCTTTTAAAGAAATAAAGCAATCATTACTCCTTATTCAAACATGTTCTGTAGATTACTGCACTTTCCTTTTTATTGCATCTGGGTATCCAGATCTTTACTACACTACAAAAGTTCTCTGCTTAAGATAGGGGCATACTGCTCAAATAAAACAGAAATTCTTTATCTGAGAAATTGACACTAGTTTCTACAGGTAGATGGAGTCATCTGTCATAGGAGTATCACAAGTAAACGGCATTGTAGGCGAGGGGCTCACAGCAACAGTGCTGTCAGTTCGTGAAGGAAAGAATAACTACTTTTCTTGGATTAGAAAGAAAATTTAGTATTTGAGCATTTTTCTTATTAGCTTAACCTTAAATCTGCTAACATGATCATATGCAACACATAGCAGAAAAATGCAAGTAAATGTGGATAAAAMAAACAAAAAACCTCAAACAAATTAAAGTTCATCCATAGCTTTGCCTGGAAGATCTAAACATAAAAGAAACTAAATTATTCACTCTTAATTTCCATCATGAAAAACTGGAAGAAAGACTTAAAAAAAAAAAGAGAGGAAATAGATGAATAATCAGAGAAAGTACAAATACTATCCTCTACAATACCTTAAACCTCTCTCTTTTCCTCAATGAGTTTAAAAAAAAAGGGGGTGTGTGAGGGGAACAAAAACAAACATACCACCCAGATATGAGAACATTAAAACCTTATTGCCATTATTTCTTACCTTGTCTTTTTACCCTGCAATATACACAAAATATCTGAGTGACAAAACAGTAGTGAGTCAAGATGCAAACATTAATAATCAAATATTGTTAAGGTCACCTGATTTCTCAAAAGGCATTCAACAGTTATACTTACTTTTGAAAGATGATGTTCAGAAGAAAATCCCAAGCCATAGACTGTATTTGCCCTGCTGTCTGCCCACTGGCCAAACTTCTGGGATGTTTTAGTAAATGTCATGTTGGGGGTGATAGTGCTATTTATTATTGCCTGAAACAAAGTAAGAGCTGTAAAGGTTGTTTTTTCAGATTAAGACTACTTAAAACTGAAAGTTACAGACAAGTACTTGTGCATCATGAATGAGCCACGCAATGGGGCTCCTCAATAGGGAACAGTTTYCTTCTAATTATGTCACAGCTACAACTCAGAGAGCATGCACTGGCATATTTTCTAGAATAGGAGCAAGAGCTGAGTGGACCACTTGTTTGTATTTGCAAGTTGTAATTTATTTAACAAGCCTAAAAAAAGGTCCTTTAAAACACCCACATAGGCTAGTGAGAGGAGAGAACTATCAAAACTCTTTTTGCCTCACAAGGGTATTTCTTTGTCCCCTAAGACATCTCTCAAGCAGCACTGCAAATTTGTTGCATTTCTGTATGTTGCATAATGAATCTTCACTGAAAATATATTTCCCAGACTTCTGTATTGCAAGAATTTTTCTTTTATAAACACACAGCCATTATTACAAAACAGAGTCATGTAACAAGTACAGAAGAACCACCATGTTTGGAATACATTTTTCACCTATAGTTTAGGATATGTATAGAATGCAAGAACATCTTCTGTCATACATTTCTGCTAATGTAATCAGAAAACACAATTGCTGCATGGCAACTTAATTCCAGCTGAACCCAGCTAAAGATTTACCATGAATTTTACCTGCTTTTTCAACACATTAAAGCTTGTCTGACATATGCTAAATTTGTAATGTGAAACTATTCAGCTAAAGTATGTCAGTATAAAGTCTTATACAATACCAGTGGGTTCCATGTCACTAAAAACCTGCTGGTTACACCCTTCTCATTTACTCTACCCCAAAGGTTATTGTCAATATCCTCGCAGTAGGTCAAAGACTTACTGCAACTACCTCACAACAGAGTTTAAAACCTTTAGGATGTTTAGCATGTATATGTGCCTCCTACTTCCATGAAACCACAGAACCTCTTACTGCCCTCATAATTCTAAGCCAGTCACTACTGAGGTGTCTTAGGACACCAACAAAATATTCATAGGGTCCAAATCAACTTCTCTGTTGCAGAAGATTTTTCTTTTCTTTGAGCAGATGAAACTGACGTGAAGGAAACAACAGTCTTTTCTCAGAGTATTAGCAGGGAGAAACTTCAATTTCATAGAGACCAAACACTGCTTCTCCAAGCCTGAGATCATCCAGAAACCAAGTTTAGCCTAAAACACTTTGATGAGATTGCATTCTGGATGGATACTAAAGTGGGTAGTTATGGAGCTGAATCAGTACCCTTTGCTTCTGCTGTTATCTGTGCAGCACTGTAGCATGGCTACCATSACCCTTTTTGCCTGAATCTGACTGGGCAAGACTGAAAAATTTACAGCTAAGCGGCCACTTAAGGCCCACAAAGAGCTTCCAGTGCCTATATGATAATTCTTAGCTAAGGTGGGGAGAGTCCTGCAGGAAAGCACCGAGTGTGCAACAAAGACAATGCAGCATAGGGGATTTTAACAAAACTGGCATCTGCCTCAGTGGCTTGGCAGCTCTGTTATGCTCAAACTAAGTTGAAAAAAAAAAATCAGAATTGAGTTCAGGATATCTAACAGGTAGTTCTCTCTAACGATGTTTGCCTCAAAATGAAGGTTTTGGCTAGGTACTCTATGAATAACTTCTATAGAATTTTGGGATGTCCAAAACTTTCCTTGACTAGACACACCTCAACAGGTAAAGGTCATATCTGCTGTGCTACTAGACAGGAGCACCACCTCCAGCATTAACTGTCCACAAAGTTTCCTATTGCTAAGTAAAGATCATCTCTGGAATCTGCACTACATCCTCTCAGTAACCCCAGGAAGGACTGTCTATGCTGCAGACAACTGAGGAGAGAATGGGAGGCAGTGGACATGAACAGTTCTCTTGTTAGTAGTAGTGTTCTGCAACTCTAATTTTCTTAGATGCTTCTTATGTACCATCACTGCTATGAAATCTTCCCTTTGAAATAATCTGGTGGAAACCCAAACTGAGACTGTTTCTAGCCTGCTGCTATGGCTGGTGCCATTTCTTATGGTGCCACCAAAGCCTGCTAGTGGCTTCCCTGCAGACTAATCCAACAGGAACACTGGGAGGAAGCAGACAGTTTTCAGGTCATACTGTGTACACACTGACACAGTGCCAGTGAGTACAGCTGCACAAGAGACCTCAGGAAAGGGCTGCCCAGGCCTGAGTGAGGTGTCTGTTTTGTCAGCAGTTACAGCAACTGCCAAATTGCCTCCAATTGCTCTCCCTCTGCCCTTTGTTTTCCTCCAAGGGAGGTGGAACCACTCCTGTGAAAGCATTTGTTCTAGAGAGAAGTTCCTCACTGGCAAGATTACACTGATCACAAGATTGACACAAGAAGAATCCTTTATTAAATAAAGTAAATTTATATGGAAATAAATATGTTCAATTCTCTTAATAAAAAGCATATRGCAGATTTCTTAAGCACACTTATTACGCAATAAAGTGCAATGCTACAGCATGCCGTAGATATGCTCTACACAACTAGTAGTGCCAGTTGCATCTGAAAAAAATCAGTTTTTTTAAAAATCTCACATCTTCAGTATTTTTTTCAATTAGAATTCATAATTAGATCTGTATTGTCTACTCAGGTAGCATTTTAACTGATCTCCTTCACACAAGGAAATTTCACTGTTGAGTCACCAATATAAGAAGTGTTTCATCAACTTTTAAGAATATTGTTAGCATAAATGTACAAGGATATCTTAAAAAGAAAACAGAGTGGATCTGACAGGCAGACATTCAGCCTTTGAAGAAAACTGATTTTATCATCTCCAAATTTGGCTGGAATAATAAACTAGCTTTCATGTTTTCCTTCCAAATATGTTTAGCTATGAAAAAATAGGGCACATGCTTAAGCTGTTCTTTTGACACAAAACAGCTGCAAAATATGTAGTAGTAGTAGTAGTCAAAAATGATTTTATCTTGTACAAAAGATGGTAATGTCAACATATGCATTACTGTTCCAAAGGAAAAAAAAAAATCACTAAAGACCTAGGTGTAAAGGTCTTTCTTGAAAACTATATTTAACATTAAGCAGATTACCACTTAAATGTGGTAACTTATTTAAATTTTTTATTAAAGATTCTGTATTGCAGCAACACACATTGGTGACTTTTTGCTCACAGTATAAATTCACCTTGTGGAATCTACCGATAGAAAAGTTACTCTTCAATTTTTATGTTTCAGCTAAGCACAAACTACTTTTTTAGTCTTCGATTTATGCAAGTGTTATCAGAGAGTTAATTAGCAGTGCAAGAACACATCCTTTTTCTCAGAGGCTGCCGGAGACTGAAGGGAGAAGAGAGTGGGACTATTGGAATAATCTTAACATCTGTCTGCCGTGTCACTGGAGACTTCCTTCCATCACCCAGGAGAAAGAAATACTAAGATACCTTTTTCAAGAAGATATGAAATGATTATATAATTAATGAGAACTGAAAACCTTAGCAACAACTGCTAAGTGTTGTCATGTCATATTATATAAGAGATTTTATTTTTCAGGCCTCCTCATTTCCTAAAGTGGTACAGGAAAAAGGTTGCATAGAAGATTTTTACTCAAGAGGTTACAGAAATCAGCTTCAGGTTACACCTACCTATTATTTTAAATCAGGATCTACYTGACATGGGCCACAGGAATCAAGATATCCTACATGATTGTAAAATAAGGCGCACACACTGAGCACCTTATGATCCTCAAGTTAGAGGGCAACGCATTTCTTGCATGAGGTATTTTAAGAGGAAACAGTGTCAGACAGCAAAATTATAAAGAGGCAGAGTCACAGTGAATAGGTTTTAAAAAGCTTATATCATATAGGAGAATAATATCCTTTGGAGTTATTCTTCTAAGATTCATAAAAGGACTCTCCGGATCAATATTAGCTCCCACCACGCAAAAAAAAAAAAAATCTGTTTTTATAGAAAATCAACCTCAGYCAAGTCAAGGAGGAATACAAACCTTTTAACTTACCAAACAGATGATGCAAGACAACCTGCCTCACTCAAATCTCGCTCATGAATCAAGACAAACAAAGAAACAAAGAGCTCTCTCATAAAACACACCTGAGACTTCCACAGGCAAATGCTGGTGGCAATCTGCAATGTATGGTAGTGCCCCTCAGCCAAGAGGGAAGATCATATTTAAGAACATCCTTCTGTTTTCAGGATTATCTATTGATGCTCCTGACACAATCAGTGTAAAAGTTAGTAGAAAGAAATTGTGTATAACTTGTGTCAGGTGCTTCAAATTATTTTCTGAAGGGTAAGTGGAAAAGTTTTTAGTTTGGTTTGAAATCTAGAAAACCAAATTTGATGAAAATTTATAGGGAGAAGAGCTCTCATAGCAGATTACATTCTGCTCTGACTCAGAAGACTCAGCTTCTTGCAGAGCAAGGAGTACCTAAGGCTTCCTTGTCCTTCTGCAGGGCTGCACAATGCAAGCTCAGAAAGTCCCCTTAATGTTCTATCACACATCCTGAGAAAAGGGGAAGGAAGGCCTAAGCAGGAAGCAAATGGGGGAGGGGTGAGGAGAGGGGGGCAGAAATGGCATTATGATTCAAACTTCAAGTATTTTTCTCTCAGAGATCCCTTACTATAGTCTGCATGGGCAAACCCTTGAGTTGCTATCACTAACTCTACAGCTCAGTACCTGAGCTGCTGTAACTGGGTGCTCATGCACACTTCATTCTCTTTAAGGTACCAACCCACAGGGTGCAATAAACCCACCAGCATTATGGATTTCAATAACACATAACTGGATCATACACCCATTGCCACTGAGTCAGGCATATGAGAATTACAAAGCAACAAGTATGGCTTGATAATTTTTTGCAGCAGGTGGTAACACCTTAAGTTGAAATATTTTCAAGATAAAATTTCTTAAAAAAATCTTTATTCAAAATTTAATACYGCTGTCTGACCCATGGACACTACAAGACATTGCAGGCTCTGATGTTAACAGTGTTACTGGCAGCCAACTGTATGTTACACAACACAGATGATCTGGATGTGCTCTGAATGCAATCCTTTGTGTTTATATTTAGCCCATCATACTACATTTTATAYGCATTTTATATGCGCAGATATATTAAAAAAAGATGGTGCTATAATTAGGGGGAAAAAAAAAAGGCCTCAGTCAGAAGACTGAGAGGAGATCTGATTAATGTGTAAGTACCTGAGGGGAGATTGTAGGGTGAAGGGAGCCAAACTCTTCTCGGTGCTGGCCAGTGATAGGACAAACGTAATGGACACAAATTGAAACACAGGTAGTTCCATCTCCATGTGAGGAACTTCTTTAYTGTGAGGGTGATGGAGCCCTGGAATCGGCTGCTCAGAGAGGYTGTGAAGTCTCCTTCTCTGCAGATCTTCAAAACTTGCCTGGATGCCAGCCTGTGCCATGTGTTCGAGGTGTCCCTGCTGGAGCAGGGGGGTTAGACTAGATGATCTCTAGAGGTCCCTTCTGTGGTCCTAAGATTCTATGAAATACACTGAAAACCTCCTAAAACTCTTCCACAAGTGCCCTAGCACTTCACATGTTACACCTCAAAGGAGTGTAGCTGTAAAGAATGGGCTTTACCTAAAACAAAGGACCTTAACTACAATTGAGGTCCTAAATTCCAGTTAGGTATTGCTTTCTTACAAAGCATAACATATCAAAGTTGCAGCAATCACACAGAAAGGAAATGAGAGACACATTGCATTAGCAATATACATTGCCAATAGTTCTGTAWATGCAGAATCATAGAATGCTTAAGGTTGGAAGGGACCTCTAGAGGTCATCTAATCCAATCCCCCTGCACACGCAGGGTCACCTACAGCATGTGGCACAGGGTGGTGTCCAGGCAGGTTTTGAAGATCTCCAGAGAAGGAGACTCCACCACCTTTCTGGGCACCCTGTTCCTGAAGAAATGCTTCAGTACACAAAGAACAAAAAACTAACAACTGCTTAACTCAGCGACCACTTTTAAAGATTTGCGGCTTCCAATAACAAAAAAATAAAGCAGTGGATATCCMAATAAAGATTGCGCAGACCAGTTGAGATATGAAAGAACACAACTACTAGCCTTGATTTCATCTAGCATCTTGTCTTAATCCCAAAGTCTTTTACAAACAGTCACACAAAAGTCATTATTTGGCATAACCTAAAGCCATTTGAAGAAAGGCTGAAAAGGGAAGAAACAAATAATTAATCTTGGCACGAAAGTTTTGCTGTTTTGGTATCAGCATTTCAAATTACCTAAAGTACACTGCACAGAGATCTGTGACTGAAAATTCCTATGTACTTCCATATGCTAGAAATTTTCCTTCTTCATTTAAAGTATACAGGATATTTAAAAAAAAAAAAAATTTAGCTTTCAGCAACAGCCAAAAAATCTCTATGAATGCTGCTATGCTCTAACAGAGTATTTTAATTCCAACCATCATGAATTAATAAAACTCCAGGAATTGTAAGTGAAAATCTTTCTAAAGGATTAGAGCTTTTGATTACACTTGGTATACCTTTAATGCYCTTATTTCAGAGATTTCTAAAATGCTACTTGTAAAGCTAGTTTTTATACCCACTTTAAAGATAAGGACAATGTCTTCACTCAAAGGGAGTTTTAATAAAAGCTTACCATGGACAGCTCTATTAAGAGGGAATCATCACAATCTCTACAGTAAAAAAAAAGATTACGTAACAAAGAAGGATTTACAAAGTGATTATTGGTACCAAACAGATGTCTTTCCTTATGCTGAAACCGATGATCAAAACTAAAGATGAACACAGATTCTTTGCAATTTTTAGCATCCTCACAGGGAATGCCTTTTTAACCAAAACAAGAGGTCATTGCTAAAGTTCAGTAAGACATTTATTAAATATGAATGTATGAAAGACAGCATTTTCTAATGAACACTTAAACATCTTTAACAATGTAATCTCTTTCTCGGGTARACATTCACAAAAGCATCTGAGAAAATATATGAAGGACAGCAGACTGGGAAACAAGCAAATAAGCAAAATCAATCAGGAAACAAGTTCTCTAAAAGATAATTTACCTTTGAGCCATCCAAACTGATTATCCTGTAGACATTTCTTGTGCTGTCATAGAAGTAGGACACAGTAACAGCATGCTTGCTGGTGGGAACCCAGTTCTTCTTAGTGTTTGGGTCAATCTGGAAGACATGAGCTCGGGTGCTGAAGATGGGTTGTTCCCTAGAAGAGTAGAAAGTGATCAAGCTGATTTGGATGTAATCTGGTTGCACACAAGTGATCTGCCTGCTCTGCTTATTAAGATGTACACATCTGTCTTTGTATGATTTTCCCCATACACAAGAAAAATAAATGATAAAATGCATTGATATAAATATGCWAAGTGCAAGCCTTCTTGAGGGAAAACTCAGAGCACAGCTGCATAGTCAATAGACACTGCTGAATATAAATTCAGCACTCATTCATTATCTCCCCAGCTCCCTCCCTCTCTTAACGCTCAATGACTGTTGTTAACACATGTGAAACATCAACTGATTAATACTGCAAAATGTCTACGTCTTTAAACTTATTTTCTTTATTTTTTTTTTAAATACTCAGAATATTCCATCTTAGGTCATAATCTGAAACTAGGCCAGACGGTTCAATATAGTTATGTTAAAACTGATATTCATTAGGCTTAAAAACATGTATTATGAAACTCTTGCTCTTTGGAGCTTTGCATCTGAATATTTTCAAATAAAGACTCTAAATACATTTAATCTACATGGTTCAAAGTTCACTAGTTAGGGAATAAAATTATGTAAGATAATATATTAACTGTGCTTTAGAATTTACAATTTATTGTTCCCCCTATGATCATTAGGGAGGAACAGAAATGTATTAGTATTTTAGTATCACTACTTAGCTACACTTTACTGCTCAACAGCATGGTGGTTTCTTCAGGGAACATTGCTACCATTACAGAATTTTAAAATGAGTTAACTTTGCAGGATTTTGTCCTGTTTTACTTTCTCCCGTGTTGGATCTAAAGACATAAATCCTTTGTCCCCACCCTTCTCTCCCTTTAAGTGAGAAGTAACAAACAGTTTTTAATATATTTTTCTGCCCAAAATAAAAGCAAAAGAAATGTTTAGGATTTTGAATGTTCCTAGTGAAAAGGCTTCAATCTTGCTTGTTTTCCAAGAGGTATATATATGCACTCACAGAATCATCTCTATTACTTGGTAACAAGTAGAGCCAGCGCCAGCTGCTTTCAGAAAGAGAATATTTTTCAGCTGGGAGTTAACACTCCTTGAAGCCCACCTGCCAAAAAATGAGGTGATCTGTGGTGGGTTTTAGGAGGAGAGACAGGACCGATATGGAACAGGCCAAAGATTGGGCTGCTCCAGTGAAAACTAAAGGCAGAGGAAGGAGGGCCAGTGTGATGGATCCACCTGCTCACTGCATATAAATATCACAACACCCTCATAAAGCAACTTATGTTTGCTCTCCAAACCATCAAGCTATGAGGTTGGGCAAGAGTTTTCCTGATGCCAATCCCTTGCACAATTGCAGAAGTTACACTCAGGTGACACTGAGAGCTCTTTTTTTTTTTTTTTTAATATAAACTTTACGCCAATTCTTACCATCCTTTTGGGTCTCTACACATTTCTTCAGCCATATTCTTTTTTGTTCCTCTCCTCAATATTAGACATAACAACGTTCCGTTCACCTTCCAATAAAGTATACTCAAATGCAATCCTAKGCATATTTCCATAGCTCAAAGTCTAAGAGGCCATCAGAATAAAATCAYAGAAGCCTCACAATTGTTCAGATTAAGACTGACATTTGTTAAGGGGGAGAAAAAAAAAGCCTTGAGTATACAAAGGAAAAAAAGCTGAATACAAATATTAGATGTGCAGTTAATACATACACATTTGACCTGAACTACTATTCAATTCTATTGCAGTACAGAACACATCTAGACCTTCAACACACCTCAGGTCAGAATTTTAAAAGGTAGAGGAATGAYTTGCAAGCAAAGTTAAGTCAGTAAAAGTTCAGCTGTTCAACCCTGAGGTGATACTGTCCTGTGCTTCCAAAAACCTTCTAAAGAAGAACATAAATTCCTAGGTTGTGCAGCTGAATGGCCTCCTCATGTCTGCTCGTTGCTCTGCAGTGTTTCTTAGAAGCCAATGAAAGGGCTTGGTAAGGAGGTGCAGAACAGCAATAGTAAAGCTTTCTTGCACTGTTCTTACTGCTTTCAATAAACTAGAGCTACAGCCTATGCATGGTCTAATTGAACTACAGGTTTGCTGAATGCAAATGCTCTCTTCACTGTGTGACAAAAAGCATAGCTCCCTTTAGTTTAACTAGTTGGATGCATCATGATTGTGTCTATTTATTGATTTACATAGGGTATTTTTTCCCTGCAAAGACGCTAAACTTCAGATATTCCTACAGTACTGCTACATAAGATATATTTCAGCATTTAAAGATGAACATTTACACCACTTATTTCTTCAAATTTGCACACATTATGTCTCCAGGACAAAGTTCATTATAGAATCAGTCAGCGATTTACATTAAAGATCACAGAATTACTATAAAATAAAGTCATCTGTACTCATCTATGCCAATGCACTACAAAACTACACACATTTTAGATCTACTAAAACACGCAGATACAAACAGAAACTAGTATATACTTCAGCTAATCAATCTCTGAAAACTTTTGTTCTTTTATCTACCTCAATTCAATTCAAATTAATTTAATAAACTAGTATAATTTCAAATGTATGGGAGACTAGTTTTCATTTTCCTTTGGTAAATGTCCAGATGCATTTTTTTTCACATGTTTACACACACAGATAAAACTATATATATTTAGCATAGACATGAAGAAGCAGCTTTCAATAAGCAAAACAATTCCRTAAAAAAACTGCCAAACTTTTGCCTCTTTTATCACTCCTTCACTATCACGAAGAAGCATTTAGTTCTTTCTGCTCTCTCTCAACCTCTACTAAGAAAAGAACTAGCCACTAATTATGAYAAGAAACCATTCATTTTTCTGCAAGTATCTTGATGCCAAACAATTAAAAAAATATCAGACTGCCATAGTAACACAATTAGGCTATAAAAATACTCACTAAAGTACAGTGGAAACATTAAGGCTCATATGCTGCTCTGTTTTTATGCCCTATTACTATTTCAGTAGTACAATAGTCAAACAGATTGGAAGTGAGTAGCATGCAATRCCTGAGACTTGTATGGTTCTACAAGGACTAAAGGTAGGCAAGTATCACACTCAGGAGATGCAGCCATCACTACTTTTCTGTCATTCATTGCCACGTGATCAGGCCTAGACCAGGCTTAGGGTAAAAGCCTGTTTCCATTTTGAACACCTTAACGTATCAGTTTCAAGAACGTGAAAGGGGAAAATTTCAAGGGGAAATTTTTAGGGAACTGATGAAAGAGCTTCTAATATTAAAAACAATGCAAATAAGCAAAGGTATTGCTAGACTCCCATCTTAGACCAACTGAAATGCATACTGGTTACTTTGCTGTTAACTTGACTTTGAATCACAGCTGTTCTCAGAATTCACATTAAGTTAGTAGCTTTAGGCCAGTGACAGGGAAAATCACTATTAGCTCTAAGTTAGTGCTGAAGTCAGAAAGGTTATTTTTGTTTACTATCAGGAATGATAACTGTGATGGGTACTTCAGTCCATATGAAAGTCCCTGAAAAATACCTTATAGGAAAAGACTTCAGAGCAGTGCTATCATTCCTAGTGAAGGCAGGCAATTGTGCATATGATTTTGGCTAAGTTGACCATAAATTTATCATATGGATAATGTGATAAGTGAATAACATGAACCATGATTTAGCTCCAGAGAAACAACCTGAATACACGGATTAATGAAAGCCAAAGGGTCGGCAGAAGAGAGAGCAGAAAAAGAGAATAAAGATAACAGAAATACTATGCTAYCTACTCCAGTGGAAAACTGATGGCAATTTCACACAATTTTACACTAGCATCATTTTGTTTCACTCTAAAGAAAAAGTAGTTCCATACTCTACTCACTTATTCACTCAGTAAGAAGTGGCTAGTTATAACAAACTCCCTCTCCTCCTCTTTGCCAAGAATTTTTAAAGTATTAGTACAAACAGAAGAACTACAACAAATCAGTCTAACACTATCTCATGGTTGAATCTCCACTGTCCAGCAAAACGCTTCCACCTGAATCTCTCCTGGCCCTTAGGTCAGTGTCCAACTCAGTAGACTCTTTTATGAGCAGAAGTTGTGTTCTCACTCTTTCAAACAAGCCCACTAAATACAGCCTTTTTGACCTAGCTCTCTAGTTTCATGAAATCTACTAGCTTTGAGATGTTAATGTCCCCATAAAAGCTGGCTGAAATGTGAGAGATCCAGGCTGGACAGGGATGAGTTGCACTGTACGCAAACACCCGAGAAGGAATCTTAAGKTTTTTTTAAAAAGGGACTTAACATTTTATTGCTATGTAAGAAATATATACAAGACTTACATGCATGCAATTAGGGGCAAAGAATATAATTTAGCACAAGCTAGATTAAATTTTATACCTGATTGGGTGAGTAGATGGGACTCCAATGAAGTCAGTGATGCCAGACTTTAACCAGTAAAAACAAGGTTTCTTCTCATGACTATATGGCTCAAGGAATAAAAGTTTCTGTATGACACGGGAGACATGTCAGGAAAGCAGATAACTTCAAGTACAGCAGGAAGATCTTTTAAGTCTCATTCGTCCTGATGAAGTTTTGGCAGATTCACTGATGTGGATGGCATCTTTACAAGTATCTTATAAAGCATAAAGTATAAGAAAGCTTATAAAAAAGTCCATTTAGGAGAAAAATTACTTACTGAATATGCACCAATCTCAGGTGAATGTTTGAGAAACTCACACATTAGACATTTCAGAAAGGGAAGTGAGAGAAGAAAGCCAGAAGGGTATCCGTTAAGCGTGCACTGTAAGATGACTGCATACAGCACTAACAATTCATAGTCATCATAAAATTGCAAGAGCTACAGTTATTTCAACCCAGGAAAACAGGACTCTTGTTAGAAAAGAGTCCTGACTGTGAAGAGCAATGAGAAAGTTCGCCTAAATTCATTCTTCTTCTGCCTGAGCTTTCCATTCATAAGAGATCAGCGAAGGGTAGCAGCTCCTGGTAAAATTTAGAATAATGAAGAGCTTCTTCCGCAGCAGAGATTTTAAATTAACTGGAGCACAGCACAGACATTACAATCTCACAAATTTAACACCAACAGCATGGAAGTTGGCAGATTTGCAAACGCATGGGATAAATCAAAGCCTAGATTCCCACTTTCAACTGAGGGCAAGAAAAGCCAAGCAAAGTAATTTTGTTGTAGTTACAGTGGTGAAGGGAAGAGAGAATATTGCTAACGTGCCAATGCCCCCAGGAACAGATGGTAGCAAATCTCAGAGCAGGGCTCAAGTCCCCAGGCTTTGGGAGGACACCCCCATCCTTGCCACAGACTTGCCTTCTTAAGGCAAGTTACCATTTGATTCGTTTGTCTCCTCCTTGGGTTTCTCTTAGAAAACACCTTTCCAAACTATTTCCCCAACACTTTTGTTAAGGCATCTCACTGACTGAAATCCTACAAAAAGCAGGGARAAGATTCCTATAAACAGCTGCCCTCTCAATATTCTTCTCTGAATCATTTTGTCCTGGCCCTAATTTCATGGAGCTAATGTCACATTCATTTTGACAAACTCTAATGTTTATGAGTATATATGTATATAGCATATCTCAAAGACACCTCCCACAAAGTATGTTAAACACTGTTATATAGCCACAAAAGTAGCACTGGGAATTCTCAGATTTCTTAAAACAGTAGATAAGATGCATGTGAATTCAAAAGAAATGTATCTGGTAATGGTAGTTCAGTCAGCAGACCTTGAGCCACACCAAGCAAAAAGTCCTGCCCCAAAAATCTTCTATCAAGAACAGTCTCCTTGCTACCCCCTTCTCAATCACCAGACACTGAAGACTCAGAAATCACTGAGGAGACAAGAGCTCTCTTTTATCTTATCTTCTCTCGAGATGCCTAACATTAGGTGAAGACTTCGACAGATTAATTTAAAATTTGTGAAATGGATAGAATAAATTATTTTAGTAGGTCAGCATCAACTTCACCATGTGCAACAGATTTTTTCCAGTTTTTCATTTCCCAAGCAAATAGAGAAATTTTAACTGAATCTACCAGTTGCATTACTATTTCTCAGAATAAAGTGAAAATCTGAATGATCTGAATAAAGTTCCATTCATATTCCTTCAAACAAGCAATGGATCTAATATCCTTGATATAGTGGAATCAGAAGAGCCTAACTAGATATGTTTAAATTCCAGATCAACAGCAAAAACTCATGTTTCGTTTTCTCACAATCAAAAGCAAAAGCTTTAAGTAGTTTGATTTCGGGAGCAYGAACATTCCATAGAGGAAGAAAAAGATGGACCGCAAGATTCAGCAATTAAATCCAACATTGTTTTGATGGAAGTTATTATGACACCTGTATATCAAGCATTTTAGTTTACTTCCTAGATAGTATTTCACTAGTTGCTTGTTCCTGACACACTGAACCTCAGCCAGAAGGGATTCTCCTAACCACACAAACAGCTTGCAGTCTGGCACTGCTGCTTGCTGGTCTTCCCAAGCCTGGGTTTGAAGAGCAGACCCTTCAATACACTCTCAAAAGTCTGGTCRAAACAAAAACAATGCACACTCAAGTATATTTCCCAGTTAAGATGCAAATGACTATTCTGAATTAGATAAAATTAAAAGTTTATTCTACAGAAAGGACAAAAAGGCAACAAAAATCTCTCAGTTTCTTTGGTTGATCAAGACTAACCAGTGTCATAGGTTAGCAAGTAAAAAAAAAAAAAAATCTAGGACACGTAGAGCATACAGTTAGCATAATGGAGAAAAGGAAGAAAAACAGGAAAAAACACACAAGTGGAACAAAGTTATCGCTGCACTACCTTTTGCCTTGTTTAAAATTTTTTATGGTTAACTGCAAGAAATGGTAATGCAACTATGATTAACTACAGAACAAGCACTGCTCTCTTCAGTGCAAGAGAGCATAGAGCTGCCTTGGGATCCAGAAGAGCGGCTTGTGAGCCAAAGCTCTGTGGTCTGCTTATGAGCAGGTAAAATGCTGGCACAGCATTCAGAGGAGGAGAAAGGCTCCATGAGGACAAGGTGTTTGCTTTACTACAAGTTCCAAAACACTACTCTATTGCAGTCAGGCACTTTTTGTTTCTCACATTGCACAAACACCCTAGAATTATTTCATGGGATCTCCAAGATCTAAACTTCACAGAATTCTTCACTACACGAGAAGCTTGTCACTGTCAGAGTAAATTGGATCAATGGTGCTGAATGAACAAGGGAAGAAATAAGGCAAACAATATGGGGCCACTCTGGTGCTGTCACTGAGAATTGCAGAATCATAATGATTGGAAAAGACCTTCAGGATCATCAAGCTCAAATGTAAACACAGATGCGGAAAAGCTGCAAACACATGAACACTCTTTGAGGTTAATCACGTTATTTGGTAAGAAGAGGGTCATAAGACAGCAGTGGTAGAAATGTCAAGCACCTGAAAACATTCAAACAGTTAACAGACTTAAAAGCACTGCGTTTCCTGACAAGAATGCCTAAGACTGGTCAAAAAATCAACACACGCTTCTAAAGTTTGCAGTTACCATCACGAAATCCTTCAGCACCACTGACTGGTATCTACTGGTATCTTTGTAAGAAGAGAGAACCAAGAAGAGAGGGCTTGCACTTGCATATGCTAGAAGAAAAGCATTTGGTCATGCTGACCCTATGGAGTGTCTAGATAATCTGTTGCTAGCAAAATTTTTTTTTTCAGATCATTTTTACATTAAAGAGCAACTACTCAACTAATGCCAATTATAACTTTGCTTAAGTACTTTGACAGTTATCACAGAAAAGAAAAAAAAAATCTCAATAGCTTGTAGAAAAAAAGCCAAAAAATCTATTTTGTTTATTACGAGTCRCCTGGAATTTGTCTCTATTTTAGTATCTAAAGATGGTTTCCCCCCTTGGCATCCAGGTTTATAGCAAAGTGTTTATTATCAGTTTCCTTTCACTGCCCTCTATCAGTTTTAACCTTCCATTTGCTTCCTTGGACATCTTCACATAAAAACCTTCTTATCACTTCTCACTACATCGAAGTCCACCTTTCTCTTTGTCTCCAAGTTACTGATTTCTATATTTATTCTACATGTGAAAATCTTTTTTATTCTAACAGTGTTAGTAATTGCTATTCCTTTCATTTCCAGCTCAAAAAACCTACAAAGTTAAATCAAGGAGTTGCCAGGTACCAGTCAGTTCTGAAAGCTTAGTCAGTTCTGAAAGCTTTTACACTTAACACTCAGAAATACACACACTGAACTCACTATCACAACCTGCGCTTTCCCTACAGACATGTCAAAGTAGAAGCTGCTCCTTCTTCAAGATCAGTGAAAGTATGACAACTCATGTATGGAGCAAAAACAATAATAACCAGCCTGAATAAGCTTTCATCATTAGCACCATTGACTGATTTTCAAATAATTCACACTTCCTTCCAGACTGCTCAGCAGCAATCTAAGTTTCAAAAAGAATCACCAGTCTCCACCACAACATGAGAATTAGTTTATTTCATTTGTATCAAGGAATTGAATAAAACTCCTAGAAAGGTAAACAAATTAATTTTATATTCATAACTAAGAAATCAATTTGAATCATCCCACTGAGCACTGCAGGAGCTATAAAACCTCTTTAATTGACTTTGAGTATGCTGTTACCATGCCAGCAAGTCCCTCCCTTTTGAAAATTTACAGCCTAGCAAATGCTACAGAATTTCGGAAGCAGTAGCTGCATTTATATCGAGCCATTACTGGAAGAGCAGATCTCCATTTCCTGGTTGTTCGCATCACACAGATGCCAAACAGCCTGAGACTCCTTCCAGGGCAGRAAACCCAGATCCTGGCCCCAGCAGATACCCAGGACAGTTTGCTGACCTGATCACTAAAGTCTCTACCTTAGGATGGCTCTGAGTCTGGGGTCCCCAACAATACGCCCTGCTCTGTTGCACCCTTTCCCACAGCTTATAGGGTCCTCTAGTTTTAAAACACGCCAGTAGACACAATGTGCATGGAGCAAATGATGCCCAGCACAGCTTGCCTACAGAGGCTGTTGCAGGCACAAGGATACAGCTCCAAACAGTAAATGCCAAACAAGGGAAAACGCCTTCTAAATAACACGAGCCAAGAATGAGAGCCACTTGTCTTTGCCACTCCTCTGCATAGCAATGGCTAGAAACATGCAGGGTTCAGGTTACAAGAAAGCTGTACTACATAATATCTATTCACACAWGCAAAACAACATGTTCTGTCTTAACCAGAACTTCAGTGCTTACATCTACGTCCAAGGCAGCTTAATTAAACACCAAATACAAGTTGATGTAGCAAAAATTGATATTTCCAACTTTCTAATAGGTTTTACGCTTAGAAACAGAATCCATACTAAGCTATAAAATTGCTTGAACTAGTAAACAATGTTTACCAGAACAGCGGGAAGCAGAAATACCATACTTAATTGCAAATCTTAATGCTTACAAACAAGCAAAGACCATTTTTTTTAGGAAGACAAGTAGCATATATACAATAGTTTAGAACAGAGTTTTATACTTGCCAGTAGATTTTGAAATATCAGCTTTTAATCATTAATCTGTTCTGTGTAAAGTTTTATCATGTTTACCAATCTGCCATACCTCTGTCTTAGCAGTGTACGACTTCATAAGTTCAAAGGCACCCAACACCAGAATTTTAGTCTTTTTTTTTTTTTTCTTCTTCTTCTTCCTCCCTTAAATTGCCTTTAATAAAAGATTTCAGGTGACACGAGCAGATCAGCACYATTAACAAGTTTCAACTGAGGAGGTTAACTGTTATCGTGCCATAAGCATTCTCTTCAGGAATACTTCTTATTCAATATGAACTTCGCATAGAATATGAGTTATATTTTCAAATGTGAAAGATATTTGACTTAACGATCACATCCTGCAGTGTTAATCTGTGCTCTAATCAAGTTCTTCACTGGAGCCAAGAGCTAACTTCTTTGTAGGAAAATTGTTATTTCAATTCAATGACCTGTTTTTTTTGGATAAAGGTTCAGTTACTTGCAGCACAAAAAATCATAATCCTGGCCCTCCCAGTATTTAACCTCCACACTGAGGAGGTTAGCATGATGTTCTATACAAGGCAGGGACAGAAGACTACTTTAATAACTAGGCAAACATCACCCATTTTCTTCCTGAGGAGTCTGAGAAAAGCAGTTTCATATACAAGTCAAGGGATCACTGAGCCAGAAATGTTTAAGGATTAGGCAGATTCATTAGGACTTGTCTAGATTCAGGACATAAAATCAAACCTCTGTTTCAGATTTCTCCTACATAACAAGTTTCCTAAAGCTGCAAAACTGTGTACATACTTTAATTTTATAAAATAGGAAGTATCCTTTAATGAAATGCAGATTTGGGTTTTATCTGTAAGGCGTTAGTCCATGCAAGCGATTTGAAGATTACATTAGTTTTTAATATTCAAGAGTACTAGTATTATTCAAACATAGACTTGAACATCTAGATTTGAAGATGTTACTGAGGAGCAGAAGGCGGCCATTCAAACTTATTTTCATGCTAAATAAAGGCAGTAGTTTGGCAGAACGATTGCGGAAATTGCCATTTTCCCCTTTTCCTGGAAGCTTAGCTCTAAATTCACAGTAATTTCCAAATGATATAAGAAATCAAGTCACAGCTGTTAGAGAAAAGGTCCCTATAAAAACATTTCATTATATCCCAGTAGAGGAACTGATCAAGCTTTTGTCCCAATTTGATTTTTGAAATACTAATTAATGTGTACCAAAATTAAGATTTTTTAAAAAAATTTCTCATTATAACATAAGGTGACCAAACACATAATAACTAGTAAAAGTAATCTAACATCGAGTGGTCTATTGAGATCTGTTGTAAACAACACAGAGACGATTTGCCTCCAAACTTGAGATAACTTGGACATTTAAGAATTCAGTCCTGAAGACTAACAGAAATCTCATAAGTCTGAATTTTAGTCACACACAGAAGCCAGTCAAAAAAATCATAGTTAGTGCAAAAACAGCATGTGGTGATCTAGCTCCAAAGTGAATTAGCCCAGTAAGCCGCTTAGGGTCCCAGATGCTGTATACAAGAACTCGGCAACAGAGCTCTATGGCATCCCGCATTCCCTGGGCATGGAAAACACCATACATCCTAATAAGCCCCTACATAGCAACACACACACAGTAAGTCACCTAGTGATGAAAATATGACTAGTGGCTTTGCTGCTTAAATCCTTAAGTCTTGAATTTTGCTGGAACCAACTAGAAACTCAGAGTTAGTTCACTTGCATTAACGTAGGAAAACAGGAGCCTTTTCACTGTTTTTTCTGAATATGCCACAGCAGGTTCTTTTAGGTCTAACAGATTAGTAGGAAGGAATAGACAAGAAGTTATGAGAACACATGCCAAAGATGACTTATTTCACTTAAAATTCACTCTTAAGTGTTGACCATAGTTTCAAGATTAACTATGGATTCAAGATACCACCAGTGGTGCAAGAGTCATTTAAAAGCATTAAGAAAAGAACATTGACAATACCACTTATTACGGTTTTTACTATGAGATATGAGTGATGAAATAATAAAAAAAAAAAAAAGCCACTTCTCAAAGAGCTGAAACACTCAAGCTGGTGAAGCCTCAGGAAAAAAATCCAGACTTCAGCTTTGGAAGTGAAGAGCAAACTAGGCCAGGCAGAGCTAGGACTCTTTCTTTTTGATCCCTCCTCCTCTTTTGAGCCCTTCCTTCCTGGATAAATAAGCACTGATAGAGCAAAAAGCAGCCTGATCCACCTGTAGCACAACTTCCGTCATGGCAGCCCAAATATTTGCACAGCCGGGTAAGCAGCGAGGTTACGGCACCTATTTGCCTCACTGAACAGTTGAAGGTGCTGCAGTAAGGTCAATGAGAAAAGCAGTTCCCACTTTCTGCTGTCCCTGCTTATTTGTAGTGATGATGACATTGAGGTCAGCTTGAAACTTGATTAAGGTGTTGGCAGTGGAATACAGCCATGCAGGTGGGCAAAACAGTACCTTTGAACAGCTTGAAGCTATAGGTAGGAATAAAAAAAAAAGTGAGAGGAGCTCTGCATGCCAAGTTCCTTCCTCTTCAGGCAGGTAAAACCATTAGTCAAAAATAGTCATGCTGACTGCTAAACTCAGCTAGCTTGGTACCTATGGTTTAAAACAAACAAAAAACACCAGAAAATACTGGAAGTGTCATTATACGCTTGCATCTGGCAATCAGGCATGACCTACTGCATGCTTAACAATGCCTCCCTAGAGTAAATTATTTAACAATGACTGACATTCACCAATATTGGCCACCAGAAAAAATGTCTAAATGTGGTGTCTTGCCAGAAGCACGTTTGTGATGCAGTTCCAGAAAAATCAATACAGTGTTCAAACACAGTTCTATTACTTTGCAGAGCAAAGCAGACAACATAAATACTACTAGCAGGACTCTGCAAAGATGCAGTAAAGCCCGATGTTGCACGTGCAGGGCCTGCAGGTCCCCCTATAATCCTCTCCCCTCTAAGTTCCCTATCCTGAGCACAATACTAATTTTGGTGGATCCCAAAGTGCTAAACTGTGAATAAGAAACATCTAAGGTATTCACAGTAGAGCAAGGGAAGAAATCTACTATCAAAATAAGATTTAAAAAAATAAAATCTGTTTGTAATAGTACAATGTTTCCACACACACGGCACCTTACCTTTAAGGGTGAACCTATTTGAGGAAGTCTTGCAGGGCATGAAACCCTGATCTAGAAAGCATGTTCTTGCAGAACTGTCTCTGCAGAGGGCTTTCACATTACAGAGAGCCTTTAAATACATATTTTATCTAGCACAGTGTCTTAAAAAGAGAGAGAGAGCGGATCACGTTCTCCTTTTATTTTAAATAATACAGAACAGTTTGTCTCTTTATTCATTAGCAGTTTCCTGACTCTGACTATAACCACACACTGCTGTGGAAACCAGAGATTTCAGAGCTTCTAAGCATCCAATATCCATTTTCTTTTGAGGGAGTGATGGTTCTTTCAGGTATGAAAAGCACACTGTTAAAACCAAAGCACAGTGATATTCCATATTTAGGTGACATCCAAATCATGCCTGTCATGAATAAGAGCTCCAGGTCTGATCTCAGTCTCTTTGGATGTCTCTACACAACACTCACCCCTTAGAAATGCCTCAAAGTTTAATTATGGAAAGAGAAGAGCCACTATCCCTTGATTTCTACTGTAGGCCTAAAGTATCTTTGATTTCTGAAGCTATTAAGCAAGGTGGAAACCACAGCCAGACATAAATGAACAAGCTAAGCTGCTAGTCTCTAAGAAGTGCTCATCTTGTTTAGTCAGTCATTCATTGTTTAGTCAGTCAGTCATCTGGAATACATGAGAAAACCACAGGCTTAGCTAGAAACATGTCCCAGGGACCTATATTAATGAGAACGTATCAATAAATTACACTCCACTGCTAGATAATGCTATCCTCTTTGCAGTCCACAGACACACAGATTTGAACAGCTCTCATTTAAACAGTGAGCAGGTAAGAGTTTTAAATCTAATTAGAGTCTTATAGGAAAACAATAAATATTTTCCAGTAAGCCTTCCATAAAAGTGGTATCTTGCTAACAAGTTAGTTCCCACTTCTACTTACATTTTTTCATTGCCACAGTTAACTCCATTGCCTTTGCTACAAATTATTACAATCTCACTAGCTTTAAGACTACATACTTCAAGTGTTGGCATGACATCTGGCTATGAGTCTTGCAAGAAAATGGAATTGGGATAGGGCAAATATTATATGGGAGCAACAAGAACACATACGCAATGCATTCCCCTGATGTTTGTCTTGAGAGACAGTAAAAATAATCTCAAGAGAAATGAGAAGGATTCTAATTTTCTGAATAGCTAGGATTTCACCAAAAAAGGTGGCCAATATAGTCTTTATAATACCTGGCAATATGGAAACAGAACAATTGCAGTTCTAAGGCATTTTTAATACTATTATTAAATCTGCATGGAGGCCAGCCACATGTCAGTCAAGAACCAGTTTATGCACTGCAAGGCCAGAAATGCTGCTTCAGGTTTCTGATGCTTATTTCACGGTCATAAAGTCGCTGTGACAGAAAATAATTTAAGCATGGTAGAGGTCGCCACATGTTTCTGCCTGACAGTTTTCTGTTAAGCATTTCAAGCTGATTTACATAAAAGCCATCCATCCAGGTATTTATACCTACCCCTTTAATAATTTTTTAAGATAATGAAATTTTACAGGTGCTATGTACAGAAAGTAACGTTGATGTTTTTGTTACACTCTAAACACTGCCACAGAAGACATTGTAAACTACTCCACTGCCATACCTCTCCACCCCAGTAAGTGCCTCATTTTATCCTTGAGTTAGTAAAACGTCTGTGAATTCCAGTAACAGTAAACTTCTGCCAAGAAGCCTTCTATCGCACTGCCTGCAATATTTTTGTGTCAGAAAAGGACTGTTTTAAGAGGAAGGTTTGGGAGTGCTAGAGCCAGATGATTTATCTATATAGGAAGAAAAAGGCAAGGTAGAAGAACTTGAATGAGGTTAAATTCAGTTGTTACCCATGCTTCTGGCTCCTAGCTCTAAGACATTAGGCAACATCTTTACAGAACTGCCTTGCTACCCAGGTACAGAAAGAGAACAGAGAAATTTAATGACTAATTCATCTATGTAGAAGTACTTTCAAGAATTCATCTTTTGCTTGGCTATCTGTTGACTTCTTTTTTAGATCTTCCCAAACAACAAAGTCAACAGATAGCCAAGCAAGAGATGAATTCTTGGAAGTACTTCTACATAGACGAATTTTGATGTGGAAACTGCTATCACAGAGTAGCCTTTCACATTTCATTTTAAAGCTTCAAACTGATTCTGTAAATGTACATTCGTACATTCTAGAGTTCAGAATCAGCAAGATTTCCCAGCTCTSCTAAGCCTCTACTATTCTTTCTTTGGAATTGCATTCTATATCATATATGTCTTTTAAATAAACACATTGGACTAACAACCTGTCCTTCAACAACAGTAAGAGTAGCAGACACACTTGTAATAGCCATTTTCCCATCATTTACCACCCCTCTTATTCTTAGGCAGCTACAAGCCTAAAAAGTACATCCTAAAATACCCATCTTTCACAATATTCTCTAGCCAACTTAAGAACCCTAGTATGCTAATTCTGCTAGCTCAAATTGACAGATATCATAATCATCTTTATTAAGATAACATACTAAACATAGTCCTACAAAAGTAGTATTTAAAAAGAYGCCTTGATTAATATGACATGAGAGAAGCACACCCTACGGAACTTTTTACTCGGCAATGCCTCAATCATGCAGCAAGAGTAAAGGGAAAACCTAACAAGGTAACTTTGGGTGTTTGTCCACAGCATAAGGGGTTGTTAAAGACCATAGCTATGGAGGAATTCCTCATTAACAAACCAGGACTTAACCCAGGAGATTAAATTTAAGAGAACACCAGATTTTCAACCTTACCAGCATTCATAGCTGTGCAGCTTCCATTCCGCACTTATCATGAAGTGCCTTTAACCCACTCTGAGCAATGACTACACTGTAATCCACAAATATTAATCCCTGAYTCCTCTGCCCCTGACTGAACTAGAAATAATTCCAAGGATCAGTAAAATAAGGTAATGGATTGCGGTTTTCAGCTTGTTATTTTTTTCTGGTCTGGATACATTAAGGGCATAATCTGGACTACTAAAACACATACTAAGTATGTTCACTTAACATTTATATCTTCAAGATTTTATAATGTAAGTAAACTTCTGCTCTGAAAAGTCTAGTTACTCAATTCTGGTAAATTTTGTATTGTTCAATATTGGCAATATAAAAGACAGACATTATGAATTAGGACAGAAGACACTGAAGTCTTCCAATTTACATAAAATCAATGGTTTTTTTTTTCCTTGCTGAAGAACACTGTCTTCAACCCAACACAGAAGTGTGTACAAATAAATAGGTTTATCA
>PTEX01000274.1:278366-433656 GCA_003342815.1 Eudromia elegans | reverse complement strand
CCAAACACCAAAACCCAGAAGGCTCAGGTAGAAGGGTAAAATGGACATGCTATGCTAGAGTGTCTAGTATGTACCTTCCCTAAGGTTTGACGCATTTACATTTTCCTGTTGAATAAGAGAAACCCAAGAAATACAAGAGATATAGCACAGACAAGATTTGCTCCTAAACTACTAGACCCTATACACCATTGTGAAGTTTCAGGTTTCTGAAAATAAACCTTTAACAGCAAAGCAGTTTTAGAGACCAGCCACCCACAGTTTGGCATTCACCATATACAGAGCATACGATCAGCTTGCTCGCCTCATGGTATTCAGTGAGCTGGTCAGACTGAGCTACCCCGGCAGAACATAACACACCACGTTAACTAAGCRCTGCCATTTTGGTGGTCACTTCCTTTCCCTCTTCACAAGGGTTTTGTGATCTGATTATTTTTTATTATTTATCTGATATTGCAATATGCAAACCCTCCACATAGCCAGCTAGTACAGGCTCAATTTACATACTTATGAAGGATAGTGGTAGCTATTAAATAGGGAGTGTAGTACATTGATCCATTTGTGGCCAAGCACAGGGATTATCACTCACTTCACAGTGCAGCTTATTTATAGATAGTTCAGTTTAATGAACTTTGAATATCATAAGTTTTTTTTCCTCCCTGAAAYTACAGTGTTAAGAGTCTAGCCTAGAGAGTCTAGTCTCAAACCACCCTGAAATCCATGGGCAACTGTACTTAGATACTAACATAGAACAGCATTTGAAATAAAATCTCTGAACTGAGAGATTCCCAGAGCTGATCTCTACCCTAGCTTAGACATACTCATAGTTAAATAGCAGATGGGTTATTAGTAATACATACTACAGTTTGAATTTTAACATTCTCTGTAAAATATGGTGTGAGGAAGTTCTATATTGCAATATCCCAACGTTTACTGTCTAAAAATTCTTCAATATATTTGCCAGCAATTGTTGCCTTCCTCACCACATTGGTTAAGATAAGGCTTGAAGAATATCTTACAATAATGGGAGATGAGATGGAGTAAGTCTCATTTTGCTTCAAGAAGTGCTAAATTTAATTCCAGAAGTAAAAAGCTTGTTACTCTTTAACAATTCTTCAGTATTAGCAATAAAATGTGCTTAATCAACATACCTGTGAACACAACACCAATTTGAAACAAATAAGAAGAGTTCCATTATTTGAATTAAATAAGCTATATAATTCTGTGTCTGCTTAGTGGTTTTAAGAGAACTTTTCATAAATACTATACTGTCATTTATGCTTTTGAAGTGCCATATTGCCACTTTCTTGTCTCTATTTAAACACAGGATAACAACAGTTTGGGCTTATTCTGTTATTACTATTCTATTATTTATCATTATTATTTTTGTAATGGAAGAGGAGACAACCATAGAGTAAAAGCTTATCTAGGAAATCCCTCCTTCCTACATCTTGTATGGTGTGTCCTGGCAACTACGGCAGAGCCAAGGACCCAGCTCTTGCTGCCCCACAATTAAGAAAGTTAAAACTCTGTGAAATCTAAGTGTCTTTTAATAGCTTCTGAAGACGAAGAAAAATTCTCCTTTCCAGATAACTATACCAAATTCACAGGTTTCTGAATGATCAAAAATACAAGAGATATAAATTATAGTTTTTAATCTTTGAAGCTTKTGCCTATGATAAATAATGTAATAGAGTCTTAAAATGTGTTAATACATCGAGGATCTGCCTCCACCTTGCAATCAGCCAAATCATGGCTGGGTTTCTGCTGTTTTTGAATATGGATGAGTTCCCATTCCATTCAGGGGTCAGCAGGTGAGCATGGTAGTAAGGTTTGTTCATCAACTCACTATAAAAAAAGAAAAAAAATCACTATACAGTACAACTATGGGAAGTTTTCATGAGTATCTAGGTCTTGGTCTGATATCTACTGAATTAGATGCAATCTATTGCCTTTTAATATATTTTTAATTCATTTTTAAGCCTCAAATGGAAATCTCACGGTACCTAGAGGCCCTACTACAAAGCAGATGTCTAACGGATGCCTTCTGCACTACACTGAGAAATTCACAGATTTATCATACATTCTCTGAAGCCCAAGAGCTAAAGCGAGCCCCGCTGCTCCAAAGTTTCCCCACGCCACCGCGAGCTCGAGGCAGATGTTTACAGGGCCAGGTGCCCCGGGAGCACAAGGCAATTCCCGCCCGGGCAACGGGATGCGCGGAGGGCGCGGCGCCCCCCGCCGTGGCCGCGCGCGGAGCCCCCGCACGGAGCCTGCCGCCCTGCCTGCCGCCCCGCGCGCCCGCGGCACCTACTCGAGCGGCAGCCGCTCCGCGGCCCCCGCGCATCCCGCCGAGCCTGGCGGCCGCGAGCTCCTTACCCCATGGCGGCCGGCGGCGCCGGGCACCGGCGGTGCCGCGCGGGCCGCGTCGCCGGGGCGCTCCTCGCCGCGCCTCGCCTCGCCGGCAGCTCCGCAGCCCCGTGGTGGCGGGACGCAGCGCTGGACTGGCCGCGCCGGGCCGGGCAGGCCCGGGGGGTGCCGCGCCGCCTACTCGCAGCCGCCGGGCCGAGCGGAGCCGCCCGCGCCCTAGGCAGCGCCCCCCGCGGGCCGGGCTCCCATGGCCGCCGTCCCCGCTAGGCGCCCGCAGGCAGGGGCCCCGGCCACCAGCGGCTCCAGGGGCTGGCGGCTACGCTGCTGCGGAGGGACGCGACGGCTTTCGGCTGGTCGGTGCGGGGCTCGCTGCGAGCGGAGCGGCCGCCGAGGGCTCCGTGCACTTCAGGGGCGGAGCGGGCTTGGGCTGGCGGTGCGCGCAGAGCTCCGCGCCGCCGCTAGCACCCGCGCCGGCAGCGCCGCGGCCACCGCTGCATTCTCCCCGGGAGGCAGAACGAGCCGCGGCACCGGCGCTCGCATCAGGATCGCGGCGTGCGGCGGCGTGCGGCGGCCGCGCGTCCTCGCGGGCACCGGGGGCCGCGCTCCCCCGCTGCGCCCGCCCGCCCACCCGCTGCTGCGGAGATGCGCGGCGCTGCTCCTCCTTCCCGCGGCAGCGGGCCCGCTCCTGCCGTCACGCCTTTTCCTGCGGCGAGCGGGCGGGCATCGTCCTGGGGCGCGCCGAGCCGGCGGTACGGCGAGAGGGGGCCGCCGAGCCCCGCGCTCGCAGCTCTGCGGCGCGACCGCGCGCTCAGCCCGCGCCGACACGGGAGCAGAGAAGGAGGGAGGGCGGGAGGCGGCGCCCCGGCCTCCCCGGGCCGCCTGCAGAACCCGCTCGCGCCCCCACGCCTCCGCCCGGCCCCTCGCGGCGGGCGGGCAGGCGCAGCTCGCGCCGCTGCTCGCAGGGAGGCCGCGTCGCGCCGCGCCTAAAGACCCCCGCGGGCGCCGCACGGGGCGCTGCTGCTCGCGCCGCTCCTCTCAGAGGCACCTGCCCGCTCTGCCTCCATCCACCGCCCGGGGCGCTTTAAATACCCCACGTCACCGCGCTCCCCTACGCACCGCGTCACCGCCGCTCCCGGCGCTGACGTCACCGGCTGCGGGGGATGATGTCAGAGTGCTCCACGCCGCCGGAAGCGCTGCTATAATAGGGCATGGCGGCGGGGGGGGGAGGCGGGAGGCTTCGCGCCACCGCCTCCGTGCGCCTCCCGGGGCGCCGCCACCGCCCTCCCGCCCCCCGCGGCGCCGTCTCCGGGCAACGCGTGGCAGCCGCCGAGCGCACCGCCGAAGCGCGGNGCCCCCGCTGCCGCCGCGGCGTGGGGAGCGTGGCGAGCGTGGCAGCCGCCGAGCGCACCGCCGAAGCGCGGGTCCTGACGCGCCCCTGCCCGCGGGACAGCAGAGAAACGCTCGCCCCGTCGCACTGCTCGAGGCTCCCTCCTTTCACGGCGCCGTGAAAACAGACAACTCGTGTTGCTCCTTCGACCTCACGAAAGAAGCCCCGGCCGCAGCACACTCTGCAAGCTTCGGGGCAGTGACCTCACCTCGGCTTCAACAAATACTTCCATTAGCTCTCTGGATTTTGCAGAGCATATAAACACTAGGTGTAATCACTCCCCGACACTGCCACGACTCTGCAACACCAAAGCCAGAGTGTGGATTGCAGCTAATTGCTGCTTTTAGGAACACTCCAAGTAATTTCCCAATATTTTCCTGTTTAAACAACTCTGTGGCCAACACAGGCATGTTAAAAGGCCCTGAGAATGTGAGGGGCTCTGCTGATGAGATTGGAGATGTCAAACTCCAGTGGAAGGCCAACTTTACAGATGAGTTGTTTATGGCACTCTAAAATAACAAACCCCACGCTGCTGTGTTCATAGCTGTTGATTAAATAGCAAGTTCAATCACTCCTACTACAAGAAACCAAGAGTATCCTAGATAGAGGCTGGAACAAAACGTTCCAACAGGGTTTACACAGTAATCTCCTCTCTCCAGAGTAAAAGCAGCCATTTTCAAAAGTGATTTTAGTTTCTACGTGCACATGTGTTTATGGTTCCTTGCCTTAACATTTTCACCTACAGAAGAGATCAGCTACAGGAAGACTGAAGATGAAGATGACAAAGGGCACGGGAAATCTCCCCTAAACAAAAAAGCAAGCACAAGAACCTTGGCATGAATCATTCCTATTAGCAGCAGCTAGGTGTTAGGCAGATTGCCTCACAAGGGAGAAAACAACAGCTTCCTCAGTTTCACATTTCTCACATGCTACCTCATAKCTTCAAGTGTAGGCGCTGAGCTACAAAATTAAAAAAATTTAGGTGACATTAGTCTAAGGTTTGTTGTGGGCACTGCTCAGAACATGCACAGTTATTGTTAAGCTGCATTGCTTTTCTGGGCTGCTAGTGTCATTTTTTGTTTGTGTTTCACAAGTTAATGGAACATCTGAAGCAATCTGCATTTGCCACCAAAATCAGGTAAGATCTAAAGGCTTTTTGATACAAAACTGCTTGTATTCCACCCCTTTGCTGTTTGGGGAAACATGAAGATCTACATCCATTCTTCCTTCCATATGATGATAGTGATAAGAGTGAAAAAGACCACGAACAAAAATTCAGTCAAAAATTCAGTGTAAACAACACAAGGCTTATAAATATATTCCTTACTGTTAAGTAGGTAGGACCCCAGCTAGATTCACTAGCTTCTAAATGTACCCCATGACATTTTGCATGCAGTAATGATAGGTCAAGAGCAAAGGCTCTTGATAAGGCTCTAAATCTACATGAGTAACCGTTGCTCTAAATCTATATGAGTAACCATTGCATCAGGTTTGTTCTTTTGGTTCAAGCTCTCACACTAATAAAAATACTTTAGTATTTCCTGATGTCCAAAGTATTTTGTTTAGATATCCTAGAGATGGCTCCATCTGTCTCTGTCTTTCAGCTTGTTCACATATTTGGATCACATAAAGTATGATGTTATTCCACAGCATAGGTGCAAAACCTGAACCATCTAAAATCAAACATTCAAAAGAAACCAAACACACCAGCCTAATTTGCATGTTCACATGAGAATCAGAAATTTGAATAGATTCAGTGGCAAAGAAAAGCTATATGTCCTTACTGACTTGTGAAATAGCATAAACATTTCATGCTGTTCTATAAATAATGAAATATGAGTACTGGGATAGTTAAGATCTTGGGTGGGGAACAGATCTGTAGGGATATAAAAAGCATCCATCTAGGCAAATCATATGGTTAATCTTTTTTTTTTTCTTTCTTAATTCATGATTTAAAATCATGAATTTATCATTACAATTAAGCACAGTAGCTCCAGGTAATTGCTTTTTCTCCTTCCACATCTGTTGTTAGTGTTCCTCCAGTTCTGACTGAGCTATCTCTTAAGTCTTAAGCTCTGTCTCAATGATACACTTTTAATTTTTTGATCCATTTCCAGACTGATTTGGTTAAACTAATATTAAGCCCTTGGTTAAGCTTGCCAAGTTCACCRAAATTATTTTGTTATCTTGCCAGTCTCCAAACATGTGACACCAATGACATCCATGAGCTAGGGTTGAACCATATATGCAGGTAAAAAGAAACCAAGCTAGCCAATTCAGTAATGGACAATGTATACAGCTCATTAACAAGAAAAACATTCTCCTCATTAATAGGAGAAACCATACAGAATCATCTCAACTTGAAGACTGGAGTAATACAAACATGGTGACATTTAATAGCAACAGTTATAAGTTCAGCTTTTGTGGKTTTTTTTAGAATTGTTAAGTTTGTCTGGAGCACTCTGATGGAAGTGGTCTTGAGCTGTAGAGCACAGTCTAGTGCAAACTAGGAGCATGTGAGCACCTGTGACTTGGCAAAGCTGGTAGGAAATGTCACCATCAAACAAAAGAGACTAATGGCTTTAGATGAGGGAAAGCTTACGGGCAATATATTCTTGACATATATATTCATAGTCAATGATTGAGATGCCAAACGATGCTCTGAACCCCATACCCTAGAAGGTCCGCCCAGCTGGGGCAAAACCTGTAAAAGTGGCAGCAGTGTCAATAACTGTGAAAAGAGTGCTGGGTTGGACTGGTGGGATACCTGTAGATGGGACAAAACAGATGGCTATGCCTCTGMGTCTCAGGCGTGCAGAGCACTGACATTGGCAGAGTCCTGGAACAGCACTGGAAGAGAGCTGCAGCAGCAAGGAGCACCACAAAGATCTGCATTTTGGTTAACCTTACCCTATACCTCTGCATTTTCCATGTAAAAGCAGATCTGTAGTATCATGCAGTGGTTATGAACCACTGTTATTATATTATTATGGCAGGTATGCTGGTAAAAGAGACAAGAAAATCCCATTTTACTGGCTAAAGCCCTGAGAAGAAGATTTGATCTGTAATTCATTGTTCGATTCTAGTCAGCACATTCCAAAAAGAGAACTGTAGCTGCACCGACTGTGGAGAGAAACTATAAGGATATTTAGGGAACCTGAGAGCTGTTATTTGCAAGTAGGGAATTAAAAATTGGCTTKTTTGATCTATCAGACTAAAATCTGAAACAACATACTATTACGCTTTCTAAATATTTTGGGTGGGAACAATAGAAACAAGGGAACWAAAGAGCTATTAAAGGGCAAAAGGAAAAATGAATGTAAACTTGCTATAAATAGTTGTTCCCAGCAATCCAAAGGTTTCTGATCTTCAAGAAGCTGAGACAAAAACAACCTTCCAAAATAAGTGTTATAATCAAGAGAAATGATCACTGAAGAGTAATCACAGGACCCTGGCAGGAGCCCTCACCGTCTCCACGTGGGGGAGGTGAAGGAATCTGGACAAATGGGGCTACCACTGCTTTCAAGGCTCTGCACTGAGGGTACTGCTGCTGCTCCCTTCCATCACCTACCAGATGAGTATGAATTCCCAAATCCTTGAAGAAGCCAAGTGTATTTAGTCCCCTTGAAGATGAGAGAACTATCACTTAGCTCTTCCCTCGGTTCTTTTCGTACATCACTGTTATTCTGTGTCTGTTCATTCCTCCTACTCTTTTATGCCTTTTCCATGCCCTCTTTTCTCTTGTCTTATCACASATCTCTCCCCACACACATGCTTTTTTCAGTGAGTGGGATCACTTCTCCATCATTTTCCTGCGTATGATCTGTGTTTAAATGAAGTAGAGAGAAGATGGGAAGAGAGTAAATGGTATTTTCTTCCCTTAGCCCAAGATTTCTGTCTGCATCAGTCTAGAAAAATCTCCATTGTCATATCAGACAGGACAGTGGTTTAAAGGCCTTGAGAAATTCTGGAGGAATTTAAATTCTTTCTCCCAGAAAAGATTAAGAAATGTAAATGCTGACTTTTATTCAAGTAAATATGGTACTATTAAAATAGGACTAGATTTGTTTTTGAAATCAACTGTATGACATAATTCCCTGAGATGCCTTATGGTCCAATATTTCTAACTGTTCTGTTGCCAGAGAATGCTAGCTTCCCGGCACCCACTTCCAACATCTCATTGTCTTCCCACCAGAAATAGATTACACATCTCCTACACAGCTCTGTGGCAGTACACCCCTACAGGAATCTTTTAAAGAGACTGAGCCCTAAGTAATGCTTTTGCTTTTTAGTCAGGTTTAGCAGTGACTGCAGTTCCCTACCATATTTTTTTCTGACCACTGAACAGGCAGAATAGGGTTATGTCAGCAGACTAATTATATCGGCTTGTCATTTCTGTCTAATTACTCCAAGTTTATCTAGATTCACTACTCAGCTCTTGTTCTCTGAATCCTTGCAGATATTTTGCACAGTTTCAGTTGGAGATGCTCAAAATATTGAAAAAAATTGTAGATTTTTTTTTGTAGTTATGAGTTTTGAAATGTAGCAATGGTGGAACTGTGGATCTGAAACTCTCCAAGAATATTTCTTTCTTGATAAAATTGTGCTTGAAAACAGAGCCATCACTTGTAGGTACATGTACTACATGTAAATGTAGGTACATCACTGCATGTACTTTGTAATTTACATCTAAGAAAATAYATTATAAAAAAAAATCTTCAGTTCTATTTATATTACAGATCATGTTTATAATGTCTATCTGTTATGTCTATGTCTATAATGTCTGTATTTTCAAAAAGACTAAGTCATAGCAATCATAGCAATCATTTTTCAT
This sequence comes from Eudromia elegans, assembly GCA_003342815.1. NCBI lineage: Eukaryota > Metazoa > Chordata > Aves > Tinamiformes > Tinamidae > Eudromia > Eudromia elegans. Next base: position 425,068 of record PTEX01000274.1, on the reverse strand, counting down.
TTTGATCAGTTCCATAAAACCAGATGAGGTTTGATTTCCTGTAAGACTCTTAAAAAATGTCAAATAACACCCGTGATTTCTGTGGCCATTCTTTGTACTATATCTATTTTTGAAATAATAGTTTACTGTCTTTAAGATTATTTCTTCAAGTCTGAAACCCTCTAGTATGTGAAGTATTCATTTACTACTGAATATGAGATTGCCTTGAAATAATTAACTTCTGTTTTTAGCAGTTCTTCTTTCCTACTTCTGCAAAAATTTCTGTAGAAGTTCTAACAATAGAATATCTGAAGAAACTGCTTAATTTTCTGCCTGAGTTTTCTTCTTTAGGATGGCTTTATTTTTTCTTCAAACTTTGAGGGAATATCGTAATTGGATAAAATTATCCTGCGTTTCTATAATTTTTTCCTTAAAGAACACTGTGAACTTACAACTCTTTCTACAGTTTCCAAGCACCTGAATTTCAGTGATGGCATAGAATGAAGTTCTAGCATGTTCATAAGTTTATACATATGAGAAACTTTTGGCCAAGTTTTCCTTGAGAAAACTAGAACCGTGTGATGCCACAGGATAGGACTTATCTTTTATGATTCAAATTTATGAAGACATTTGGAGACTAGAGAAAGTGTTATTATAGGCACAGGAATCAAGAGGTAGAAATGCTGTGATTGTGGATGCACAGACAAACTTCATCATCATCTTATGTATATACATTATAATAAGGTGATTACATGTCTAATACATTTTGCACAGAATTCCTACCTTATTCAATGCATAGGATGGATTTGCCAGTAATATAGATCTGCAGGCTCTAGGAAGCCTTGTGTATTGCATTACTTGGAAAACAGGCATTTACATGTGGAAACTTTCTCTCTACTTCTCTGGGACAAAAGACTTGTACTGTAAGATGATAGGAAGAGCCACAAAAGCAGGTTTTCAGTGGGAAAAGGAGGAAAGACAAATAGTTCTAACAGGGAGAGAGAGCATAACTGTATAGTTTTAGCAGCTGAATGCTGTTTGGGGGAACCTAATTTCTCTGTGTTGCATTGCCACTATATTCTTAGTTCARTTACACTCTTGCTTGTGATTGTCTAAATGACCTTAACATGCTCCATACCACCCCTACGTCAATGTCCACTGTCTTGCTGTGCCACCAAGCAGGACACTGCTGTCCTCCTGCTGCTTTCACACAGACCAAATTAAAATCTGTTTCTCCTCTTCTCCTCCTGACTGGTTCAAATACCTCATTCCCTCATTTTCACTGCTCTGTCCTTTCTAGTTCATCAGATTAATGGCTTGTGGGCTAGCTATTGCCTTCAGTGCAGTCCCATCAAGCCTTGCCCTCCTTTGGCTGTGGCCTGCAAGGGGCAGGGGAGCTGCTGAGCCCCTACACAGTGCYGTTGCAAACCTTTTCATGGGCTTGTATGTAGCCAGACACCTGATCGTATAAGCTATTTGTCCATATACCTCAGAGAGATGTGCTSAAAACCAGTTCAGACAGGGTTGAGTCACACTGACAAAATATTTTCTTCCCTTAGTCCTCCTTAGGTGCTACTTCATACTAATTTTAGCCACGCAACTGTAGACACTCCATTATATATCAAGTACATGGAGTCATGTTTACATGTAGTCTGACTCTGAAAGTTAAAACAGGATAAAATCACTGCATGCACACACACCTCAAACACAGTTTTCTATCAATGGTAGTACTTTAAATTTTTATAACAGACTCACTTACTTTGTCGGAAGTATAAGCACCTTCGGAAGTCTTCGGGTAGGTGTCCTCCTCTGATAGGAATCGCCATAAGGAGCACAACTCCCACTTCAAGAAATTTGCAAAAAGAAAAAGAAATGGAGGTGAAATCTGATTTTCAGAACCAGCATAATATATATCCCTGTGCTTGTTCCAAAAAGAAATCTAAAACATGTATATGTACCCTTCAGTTGTACAGTGCAGCAATTTCAAGGTTAAAACACTTCAGTTTGCTGGTTCCACAGATGAGGAAATTGTTTTCCTAAAAACACAGATTTCCTACTCTTCCACCTAGACTATCTTATAAATGTGTCATTATAAAAGAGGTTTAAGCTGTTTCTATTTGCTCTTGACTCTGTGTATGGTATTCCTGAATTTCCTGAGGTTTAATGTACATTATTGTAGACTAGTTATGAGCCTACAATAACTTCTGTGATTGTTTTCTGATATCTACTCTGAAACAATTTTTGGTTTGATTTTTTTCAGTTTAACTTGGAATACATAATAAATTACAGAGACTCAGGGGTTATTGTTATATATCTAACAGTATAGGGATATGATGTAACTTTACAAAGTCTTTTCTATAGCTACAGTGATCATAGTAAAACTCAGAAAGTGTAGTGGGCAAAGCATATGGGCCAGTTAAGCACTGCTTACAAATGTTTACAATCTCTTTCTCTTGTGCTCTTAGATATATCCATTGCCTTATATATGTCAGTCTGTCTTCTAGGTTTTACTAAATAAATCYTTCTTTTCTCATATATACTTTTTCTGGAAATAAATCTGTTTCAGAATCTGATTTTTGAAAATAAGTGCTAAGATTTAGTGATTCTTTTTTCTGATCTTCATAAAAAAAGGATGCAGAGTATTCATACAAGTGTCAAGGATCCCATCATCTCTGTATTAAAAACTACTATGATGGACCAAAGCAGAAACTTCATAATTTGAGAGAGATAGGAAGGCAGCTAAGTCCTCTGTTGTTTCGTTACCAGCAGATGACTAGTGCAATAAAACCATAGACAAACTAGTGGAGAACTGGCCTCCATCAGCATAACTGCCATGTCTTCTTGGTAACCCAATGCAACAGAAGACTTAAGAGAGGCCAGCCACCTCAGCCATCAGAAGGCAGTGAGATGCTTTCTTCAGCAAGCAGCTCACRCATCTTTCCCAGCTTGCAATTGTTATGTTCCTGTTATAGGTGTTTAGGATTATGTTAGATGCTAAGATATGAAATTAGTTATGTTTATAAAACAATTTTCAAAAGAGAAAGGAAAATCATGATGTGTACATTCAAGAAGAAATAGTTTAATACCTTTTTACGACTATAATTAAAAACAAAAGAAGCATTAAAAAAACTTAACCTTAACTAGTGATAAGAATAAGTGATAAACACATCCACTGATGTTCTTGGATATCTAGCTATGCCATTAAATAACTTATAAACATTTATGGATATGAATTGCTGAATATTTATGATAATAAGGTATCTGCTTACCTGTTTGTGGTATCCAGGTCTGTGTTATTTTTGAAAATTGGCAGTCACTTATTTCATTATTTCAGTTCTAAAAACAAGCAAATAAAATAATCATTTTTTCCATATCATTGACAGTTTATTATCCTATATAAAGTTAAGATTTATCCAAAGGTTTGGCATGATATATAAATGTGTACAGAAAAAAAAAAAACTCACTTCATCCTTTACTAGTATTACATAATATGTAACAAGAAGATATTAGGATATTATTTGCAACATCTTGTCATGTCTCCAAATATGGATGACTTATGGAAATGATATATAAAATTACAGTTTACCTAACTGTTTACCTAACAAAACTGTTTAAGCTACTGTTTATCTAACAATTACTGCTTACCTGACTTTACCTCTTATCTGTTTTTAGAAGTATATTTTTGGTTACCCTATCCTGTTCAAAACCTCTCCCTGCAATTTTGAGTTCTTTTAGTATGAGCAAAACAGACTAGTTTCCCTCGCTTTCCCTTTCTAGATATAAGAACAATCTCTCATCAAAGCAGCTTTCATAAATACATTAAAGCATTAATAAGGAAGAATACTGGAGTTTGCTTTGTCCTGTTGGTGGAAAATTGGATGTAAAGAGAACAGGATTTATTGTTTAACACATGCTAGCCAAAATGTCCTGGCTAACTTGATAACCTGCAGCAAATTATTAGCCCCTTGAACCTTGTTGTATCAGGAGCAATAGTGTACTACACTCTGCAGCCCTCTGCAGTCCATTCCTTTATCATGGAAGACCTGAAATCTTTATGGGCAACTGGCAAGGAGATATAGAAGGAAATATAGGTAGATTTTGCTCAGTGATAAATAAATAAACTATAATTTTAAATGGCACAGAAATGCCTTTAAACAATAGAATTGTATGAAAAGGAATTATCTGTCTACTTTGACAGTAACTTGAAAGGCACTTTGCCTGCTTAGGCCTAGGTAATCTTGTGTTATGATTCATGGCATCAGTGATACCGAGATGATGCATTCCTTACACTAATTTACCTCTTAGTTTTGTCTAGGCAAGTGTATGAGAACTATGCTAAATCCATAAAACTTGCATAACCAAATTACAAATGTAAACATTTTCCTGACCCACTGCGTGCAGTTCTTGTATCAGGTGCATCACACGGGGAATGACACATCTGCTGTCAGAGAAATGTAAGAAACTGCTTTCCTGTCCACATTGCTCCATTGCTGTGCAGTGCAAGACTGCCTGTGAATGAGCAGAGAGGTTGCTACCACATAAAACGCAGATTTCCCAAACCTGCATTTTAGGGAAGACTAAATAAATCTCATATGAGAGAAGAATGTGTGGCTGTAGTTTAATATATTTCTTCTGGGATCCATTAGCATATGAATCATTACCTTCTAAGATAACTGAAAAACTGCAGGTCAGGTAAAAATCTGTGCATCAGAAAGAGCTAACAGCTCCTCTACCCAATTTCTCCATCCAGCCAAGGTCCTTCTCAATGGCTGCACATCTATCTGGTCTGTTAACCATTTCTCACAGTTCTGTATCATCTGCAAATCTGAAGGTGCCCTGTATCCCTTGGTCTAACTCACTAATGAAGATACTAAGCAGCATCGGACTCAATTTCAACCCCTGGGGCATACCACTGGTGAGTGGTGTCCAGCTAGACTTCATGCCCAGATCAAAACTCTTTGATCCCAGCAGTTCAGACAGTTTTCAAGACACTTCATTGTCCACTCATTCAGTCCGTACTTCATCAGTTTGTGTCTGCTGCTCAGTGCTAAAAAAGAGAGAGAGGAAGAGGATATAGCTGAATAAATTAGCTTCCTGTCTTCTTGGGTATTGAGTGAGGGAGAATGATAATGATAATGATGATGATGATGATGATGATGATGATAATAATAATAATTCATAAATGACCTGCTGTACAAACTAACAAACTTGCAAGCATTCTAGAATTGACTAATTTGAATGAATACAGAAGAACACAGAGAGATCCTCTGATGCATCCTTCAGTTCTCAGTAGAGTACTGGCACACAGTGAGGGGCAAGACAATACTGGTTTGGTAGCTTGTTCTGATAGCTTCCCCTTCAAGTATCACTTGAAGTAGTTTCTCCTCCTCCCATTTCTTTTCTCAGCATCCTCAGGCCTTTCAGAAGTTGCTGACAGAGGTTATAGAAACACTATTTTATTCACAAGGAATTGGAGGGTATTCACTTTTTTCCACAGTAGCTGTTCTTTGTTTTACACTTTCTGAGAACTCAAAGGCTTTGACAACTTTTTAATCTTTCTCTCACTCCAAAATAATGTAGTCTTCAGGAGAATATTAATCTGATAAACCCAATTTTTTGCCACTGACCTAATAGCAATAACATTCTTATAGGTCAGTTATTATGGGGGCATAGAAGAAAAACAGTATTTCTTTTGAGGATAAAAGTTATATATTTTTTCCTAATACTGATTAGGTAAAGGAGGAGAAGAAACAACTAACAAAGAAGTTCTTTACTTCAGGTGGTTAGTCAGCACTTCTGTTCCTACATACATTGGATTAAGTTAAAAAAAAGAAAATAATTAAAAATTGATATATTTCAGTGACCTTTACTAATGTTTCTTTGAAAATGAAACAAAAGCAAAATTAACAATTGCTTCCAAAGAGGAATCATGACATAATTTAATTATATTTTCTAATAACTCCTAGATGCAACTTTTAGTCTAAATATCTCAAATTTCTTAACTCTGAGGTAAGTATCACTATCCCATAAAAACAGGCAGATTAAAAAAAAAAAAAAAAAAATCACAGAATGGATGACCCTGTAGAAGGTCATCAGAAATCAAATGGCAGATCTAAGATTATAACTTTTTTTTTTCAGGTCCAATGCAGTGGCCTTACAAATCCACTACACTACTTCTCTTTAAATGTGTTTCATGGCTGATATGTGCATTGCTGATATTATTTCTTTATTGGCTTTTTAAAGATTTTATTAATACAATAAACCATCTGGATCACATCCAAGTTTAGATCCATTTAATCTAACCATAAAGAAATGAGTTTATCATGAAGAAAAGATATCAGTGTCAAAAGACATACAGAGCATATTATATCTGTTCTTTATGCTGATTGTGAAAAACTGTGGATACATACTTGGAAAGAGAAGTCTGTACACCACTAATAGTGGTGTGATGCATTAGCTGCACGAAACACTTTCTATGAAAGAACATGTACGCACTGTGCTGATCTCATTTAGTGACCTAGAATAGACCATTAGAGGCGACCCAACTTAGGTATATATATAAAAGGAATATTTTGAAGGACCAGGTCTATTTATTAGCTTCAGATATTGACTCTGGAATGATTAAATAGAAGAACAAAATATGCAAGGATTAGTGGAGGAGTGACATGTAATAGAAAAATTTCTTGGACATTTTATAAACTCTGGCATTGTAAACATGCATTTTATATAGGTTGATGCACTGATGATAGTTTTGTGCATGCTTTTGTAATTGTTTCCCTAGAATCTCGCTGTTGTTGCTGGACAAAAAGAAACTCTGCCATGGAGGAAGTTCACAACATAGAGCTGAGTTAGGCTTCTGCTCTGAAACATGCTTTAGAGAAACATTCTCACAGTAGTACAGTATAGGGACAGTAGTCTTTTTGCARTAGTTTTGCTCCAGAGGCTCCAGTGCTGAATTTTGAGTTGCCATGGGACATATCTAAACTGAAGGATATGAGAATATTTCCTTGATATCACTTGAAGATGTATCCTCAGCCACATTGCTTGCTACCTGTTGGGAAGCAACATTTACTCCTTTTCCCCCTCTTCTACTCTGGTTTCCTTTAGAAGAAAATCTAGGTGTGCAGACAGCAAGGAAGCAATGGTGCCCTCCAGCATGACTTCTGCTGGAAGCCAGGCCTGCAGGCACATCTGAATGCATTTGGTCCACCTACAGAATACAGCTAGAGAGCTCAAATTATCACGAAGATAACTGCTTGGATACTGTAAAGGAACATTTTTCCTGTGGAGGATGGAAACTTACTTAAGCCGGTCATAATGCTTGCCTGCATTAATTCTGGAAATGCGTTCTGAAAACAGATTTACTACTACCCAGATGATGCTGCTAAAAACCTTACCAGCAGTCTGAGAAATAATGAAACATGTTTAAAATCCTTTTGCAGTGTGTCTTTTTGTTGTATTATTTTGTAACAGTCTTCCAAACTTGAACTCCAAAGTCAAACTTTAATCTTTCCAAATGTACTGGAAAGTTTAGCTACAAAAATGTCCTCTCCTGAAGCAGATTCTCCCAAATACCATACAAACTGTTTCCCCTTCCTACTGTCATGGACATAGGACATCCTTCTTCTGAGTAACATTCTATACAATCTACTACACCTTTCAAGGTACCATTCTAAACAAGTTAAATGACTTGCTGCCATGTGTCTGGAACTGAGGTTTCTAACTTACAGCATCTACACATTTACTACATGTGGATACCAGGTGATATGTTTAATTAACATATCGGGTGTTAATTAAGATGAGACTTCATATAAAACCTGCCTTTTGGCAGGTAGAAACAATGTGTCTGGGTTTAGTAGGCAGGTGTTTAACTTTGCAAGGTTTTCATATTGCTTGCGAAGTTATTTTGAATGAAAGTGGAAGAAAGGGAGTAGAGTTATGTCCTGCAGAATGGGAATCTTGTGCCCATATTATTGGGTACTGCCCTGTGGTCCAGGAGGCACGGATTAAAAGACATAACATCTTGTGTGGTTTGCTGGCTGAAGAAGCCAAGAAACTGGGATGGGAGGTTTATTTGGAGCCCCATCTCAGGGATATTAACAGCGAGCTCTTCAAGCCGGATTTGATCTTTGTAAAGGAATCTGTGCCAAGGTAGTGGACGTTACAGTCCGCTACGAGAGTACTGTCTCCACCTTGAGTGACGCAGCGGCTGAAAAAGTGCAGAAATATAAACATCTGGAAAATGAGATTAGGCAATTAACATCTGCCTCTGAGGTACAATTCCTGGGGTTCCCATTAGGTGCTAGAGGGAAATGGTTAAGTGGCAATGATGGTCTCCTTTCCGATCTTGGGCTCTCCTCACGCCGCATGACGAGGATAGCAAAGGTCTTCTCACAAAAGGCCCTCCTATCCTCGGTGGACCTAATACATATATTTGCGAGCCAGGCGAAACAGACTTTATAGTCTGTTTCTAGAGGGGGGTCTAATTGGCAACTAATTGGCTGGGTACCCCTGAATTAAAACCTACCTGCTCCGGCTCCTTTCTAAATTATACTAACATCCCTTCCCCTACTAACATCGTGGGGTCCCCTGATGCGAGCTGGGCGACTCAGACTTACCAGTCTGTTTCTAGTGGGGGGTACAATTGGCTTTTTGATTGGCTCTTAGTCCCCTAATTACAACCTACCCACTCCGGCTCCATACTAAAGTCTACTAACACCTTTCCCCGACCARTAACATCTGGTCTGTCAGCAACGACCAAATTCCTCCTTGCAGGGGACCAAACTGATCTTTGACCCCCTGCAACTGGGACTTTGGCCCTTTCCCCGTTCCCTTGGCTGTGACTGGGACCTTGGGACTTATCATCTCGTTCCCATATGACACGCCCATTCCTACCTATTATGACAAAGGTGGACAGCCCACCTTAACTAAGCTGGAAAAGGATCCTTGCGTTAAAGCAAGGTTCAATAAATATAAACTGGAGTTAGGGAACAATGCACATTTGTAAGGTACTAATACTGTAATTTCCTGCTTTGCTAGAAAAGTGGATCATAATGCTGCTTAAACTTTTTAGAAAGTACCCTTTTTAGTTTACCTCTCTTAAACTGTCTCTTTTCTAAGATACTTCTCTACTTGTGAAATTAAGTCATACTGTGCTATTCTAACTTAAAAAAATGCCTAAGCAGATAAGTTATCTTTTGTAGATACATATTGTGTAGTCATCCCAGTATCCCTGTGCAAGGTATTTTCATGCAGTCAGGAGCAGTTAAGGCCTGTTTTCTAAGGTTTCCTGAATAGTCAATATAACTAATATGTACAGTGTAATTAATAATTAACATTCAATATCATTTGAATCCTTATAGTAAAAGAAGAGCATCTATAAGAGTTGTGTAAAAAGAAAGTAATTAAAACCATAGCATACTACCTACCCAGAAGTATAGAGTTAAGGTTGTCATGGGAACCTTAACTCTGCATTTCCTGCCTTTTGTGATTTCAAAAGCTTGGCTTCAGTGTTGCTTTAATATAATATTTTGCACTGAATACTTTTACCAATAGAAAGATTATTTTGAAAAAAACATGACATTTCTATGCCTCCCAATACTAACCTKGTTTGTACAACACCCCTATAAGTTATTTATAGGAAATTGTACTAATATATAGCTCACAAGAAAGCCTGAACTTGCCTCACATGAGGTACCACTACCTCATGTGGTAGCCTTCTCATAGATAAGGTGTGGGTAGCTACTCTTAGAGCCCTATTTCATTTCCTCTGTGACACTGTCTGAAGGGAGAAAGAAAAAACAAAACAAAAAAAAACAAAAAAACAAAAAAACAAAAAAAAAAAAAACCACACAAACAAACAAAAAAACCAACCACACACTCCTGACTTGGAAAATTCTAGATTAAAGTTGAAGGCAAGAAGGAGCATATCTGCAAATGTGAAAGAGGAAAATCAAATTATTTGAATTACACTTGATATATCTTATTTAATAGATTGTATCTGGTTGTAAATAAAAGCAACATTATGGATTACTGCTGCAGTGGACAGTATTGTTTCAATTTTAAAGCTACATTTTTTGATTGACTTCTGTAACTGATTTCCATAGGAATACATATGGGCATTCCTTGCCCACAGATATCTGTCCATCTGCCGACTGGATGCATCTTGGAAATAAAGCTATTTTTATAGTTGGATAGTAGCACAAATTCAAGTAGCTTGAGAGAAAGAGGCCTAGGTTTTCAGTTCCAAAGCATAGGTTTTGTTATTCATGTTTTGAGACTTCATAGAAAAGCCTCAAAGAAAAGAGATACTGTCAATGTTGTAATTTCTTGAGTAAAAGTTCTCAAATATTAGAACATTTTATTTCAAAGTCTTTATGATATATAAAGATGTACCTCATTCTGTCAAACATTTTACATTTAGGTAAACTTTACAAATAGCTTTTGTGTAAGGAAGCTTGTAACATACAGAATAGTACTATCTTCAAAAATCTTTCAGGAAAGATAAGAGTAAGGAATTCCCTAACAGTCAGGAAGCGTTGATAGATACTTTCTTTTGTCAGTAAAGCCACTAGGGAAAAAATATTCCATAAAATAACACCATCTAAACCTATCTGACCAAAACTAGTTCTTAAACATGGGATAACTCCAGAATCAAACTGGTTGCTTAGCTACATTTTCCACAAAGATGTAAACAAACAAAAACAGACATAAGGACTTGAGATAGCAAAACAGCAAAAAAAGAAAAGTACTATAACAGATTTCAAGTTGGCCACCGACAGCTAGCTCACATCAATCTATCTTTGGTGGTACACAGATCACACACTAGGAAAAAAGCACATGCTGCCTGCAATAAGCAGGTGTTTTATCTATTAGCCATGAGCAGGCCCTTCCAGCTTGTTCAAATCTGAGTAAYTGGCTGAGACCTAATAACTTCTAAYTTCTTAATTTAGTAAAGTCAAGTATAAAATAGAGTTAGTGCTTTTCTGTCTCCACAAAGTGGTTAGTGCTTTAAGAAAAGCAGATTGCTATATCCATGTGTTATATCCCCTCCTCTGCCTCTAGTTTGGGTTTCTAAGGAACAAAGATAAATTAATCATTAGGTATAGCCTCCAGATCCATTAATGATAGTTTTTTATCTATTGGTAAAAAGATCAACAAGGTCACAGTGAAATATCAGCTAGACGTTCATAGCAGTAATCAAATTCTCTGTTAAAAGACCAACTTTCAGAAACTGGCTTGTCATGCAAACCTTTCAAATACTTTATGATTAATTTAGGAGACAAAGTAGACATTGATGGGTATACATATTTTCAAGTAATCCAAAATAAGAATCACCATACATATTAAGCTATAGATCAACAGATTAGATTTATACAATCTATATTTTATAGTTTTAAGCTATAATACATACATGTAATGCGCATATTTGTTTAGTTAATTGGTATACTCTATGTTAATTATATACATATATATAAAATTACCTTAAATATATCAACTGATTTTTCACTTGAAAAGCACTAGAGAAGGTAGATATAGGCATAAAATAAAAATCATTGATAAGTCATAAACAACATAAAATATTTTGTATTTGTTTAAGAAAACTATGAATTTTACCATCAGGATTTTCTTGCTAAGTTTGTGGATATATATATATTTATATGGACATCTGCCAAAATCTACAAGTAATTTGTTTTTGCTTTTGTTTTCTTTAATACTGTTTCTTAATGTACATCTGATTGAAGTTCTTTGTATTATTATTAAAATCCAATATTGTTTTCATGAATAAAGCTGCTTTTGTTGGTACAGAAGATTTATTTTATATTTAAGTCTCTGTTTTGGCTTCAATCCCAGAATATTCTGATTTCTAAACAAACTGCAAAGTGTATCATATGAATATAATAACTAAAAAACTACAGTCTTCACTGTGGGTCCTGAGCCATATTAATCCCTGTTACATTCATTGGAGGTTACATTTCTTATTTTAATATACTTGCCATGCTCTGTTTCAGTGCAAAATATGAAAACGGATATATGTAAAATGAAACACTGTGCTGATCTCATTATTTCATATCTAGTCCTGGAGTACGGTTAAAAAAAAAAAAAATTGTAGCTGCATCCCAGACTGAAAAATGTTTCAAGAAAATTAAATAGTTTCCCCATAGAGAAACATCACAGTTAATTGGGTGAGTGTTCTTTTCATTATTCTTAATCAGATAACACTTTCAAAAGCTGTAGCATACAATGCTTCTTTATAATGCTGAGCTTCCTATCGTAAAGCATGTGCTAAACATTCTCCTGGAGGAGTTCCCGTAGGTCTTGTCTGGTGAAAAAGATAAAGAAACGAGCCTACAGACTTTTCAAGATCAGTTAAAGGTATACATAGAAGATTAAACATTTCTGCACTTTATCTGCTTTTGCTATTAAATGCTAAACAACCAAATATTTCACCTTCAGAGAGCAACTAAGTCTGGAACATTTTGGTGCAAAAAAAGTTTCATGAAATTATGAATAAGACCAAATAGGAGCTTTAATGTTGTAAAGTTGGCATCCTCCACTGTTCTCAATCAAAATTCAAGACCTCACTTCTATATTTTCAAACGAGTTTGTAACTGAGATTGCAGTTGGTGACCCAGAGACTTCTTTTGCAGGGACTTCTGGAAGCCATTTTCTTCTTTATCTTTCATGACTAAATATTGTTCATAGTTTTTAAAGGCTGAATTCAGCCTCTGCTTCTATTATAGATCCAGACTTCTTTCACTGTTCATTCAGATTCTTTGTTGTTGTTCTAAAAAGTTTGTCCTATAAACTATCTTGTTAAAATAAATATCCCACATCAATAACTTCTGTGGTTGTATAAACACAAGATCATTTTCTAATCATATTCTACTGGAGAGATCTGTTGAAGTCTCAAGTGCTACTTCTCAAATTCCCTGTTGCTTAGGTTGTTCAAGTAAAGTGTCTCCTGACCAGCCGTGTGATTCTTTGTCAGGTATGCGTAAAAGTAGCTGTAGAATTTTGCATGCCCATTCTGATGAATAATAATAATAGTAAAAAAATGTATCTGAGCTATCTATTACTGTTATTATTACCACTGCTATAATTTTTTGAGCTCACCATCAGAATTAGAAAGCAAAAGAAAAAAATCCACATATTGGAAAAATCAGAACAATACCTCTCAGTATGCCGTGGCACAGGTATTTGTCTCATAAGTCTGTTAGTGACTTGAAAAATGCCTCAGTGAAATGTGCAGCTATTTTGGCAAAGTGATAGCAGGTATGCTGTGCAAAAGAACCCGAAAGTGTGGGCAGGCTATCTCCCAAATGATAATCTATGTAGACTAAGGCAAACACAAAATAGCACGTTGTGCCTGCTAGTAGAGTGCAGGAAAAGCAGACAAATGAAAAGGCAGCAAAACAAGTTAGGTGCTGGGACCTGTAAACCTCTCTCATTTTTTGTTATCCAATAAACTGAGTCTTAATACACTACTACAAGTATTGCCTACTAGCAATGCACAATTTACTGAAGGGCCATGGCAAATATGAAAAACCTTTAAGAATAGCATGTTCCATTTTTTTTCCAACTAAATATGACAGCATATGAAGAGGGCAGAGTTCTAAGCGAAAATCAAGTTGAAGTCACATGAAAGTGCACACTGGCGTATGAAAATAGAGGTCTATTATTCTGCTCATCCTCTGCTAAAGCTCCCTTGGGGTTTAACACCTTCATTCACAGGACAGAATTGGTTTTCTGTCTCAGCTCTTCCATTGCAAACTCTTATCAACACTCTAACAACTCCTGCCTTCTAAATCATAGCCTTTAATCCCAGCCCTAAGCTTAACAGTGGGCTGATCGCCAAATCTCTGAATTATGCATCTTTCAGCGAACATTCATTTAAAGAATACTTGACACTGTCCCTTCAGATTTGTTCTAGCACACCCACCATCCCTGGTGGCCAAACCCTAGCTTAGTTACTCAGATAATACCGCTTTGACACACTYAGCTCTACAGCTCGGTTAGAAACCACGGGTGAGTTTAAACGTCAAAGTACCTGCGGCGCCGCTCCTATCTCTTGGCTTTAGCCAGTATTGCTTGTCAGGGGAGCCCCGGCCGTTGCAGCCTCTTCCCTCTACTCCCGATGCTGGCGGCGGGGCGGGAAGACAGGCGGTACCGCGGGGCGGGCGGGGTTTGAGAGCGCGGGGCGGTAACGGCCGCGCAACGGCCGCCCAACGGCTGCGCGGCGCGCGGTGCGTGCAGGCGCGCATGCGCGGGGCGGCGCCGGCAGTCGGCCCCGGCCGGGGCAGCGGCGGCTGCGCGGCCATTTCCTGCTGGCGCCGTTGCGGATCCGGGTCGTGTGGCGCTCAGCTGGGGCAGCGGGCTGCGTCTGAGCTCGCGGCCCGCGGAGAACGGCGCCGAGCGCAGCGCGGGGCAGCACCTTGCGGTCCGGCCTGGCCGGGCGAGCCGCGCCGAGCCGAGTGGAGCAGAGGTGAGGGGCTGCTCCGCGTCGCTTCCGCGCCCAGGCCTGGAGTGRGTGTCGCGGTGGGGGCACCACGCGGGCGCGGAGCTGGGTGGGGGCACGCGCTCTATGCGCGGCGGCGGAGGGGCCGGGGCCGCCTCTCCGGGCCCCCTGTGCTGCTGCCTGGCTGCGCTGCCGGCCTTGACTTGTGGAAAGTAACTTCTCTTTCTGGTATTTGCCCTGAAAGGGCTGAAAGGCCATTGCTTTCCGAATTTTCCCAAGTTCCGCTGTGCAATTCTGCTGCCGATGAATATGGGCTGCCAAATCCTTACKTTTGCTTTAGGTGGTGCTGGCAGTGCCCAGAATGCCCAGGGCTAAATGAGGTGTGGAAAGAGTTACCTTATCTGCCTGCTAATAGAAAAGGAAAAGCCCAAGAGACTTGTTTCTGTGAAATGTAGGTTCCTTTTCTTTTACAAACTATGAGTTTATCAGTGGAGTCTATCCTATGCCTTTCTTCTTTAATGTGAGTGAATTAGCGCTTCTGTACATGTTATGTTTTGTTTTGTGCTGTTGTACATTGTTAGAATCACACCTAAAAGTCACTCAGAGTGCACCTGAATATGGGGTTCCCTTCTCATTGTGCAGTATTGTTTTCCCTCTTTGRTAGAATTGGAGATAAACACCTCAAATGGCTTAGACTAGGATCTATGTTGATGCTGCCTGGCCTTATAGCAGGGACTATATGACTATCAGTATAGCTGTTAGTACTTTTTAATGTGATTCTCACTTTGGTAATAGAGAACTCTTAAGGTTTTTCCAACTTAGCCTTGGTGTGGTAATTGGTTTTCCATGCCAATGGTGGATCTACCAGTACTTTCTTATGCTATATTATTGCAGCATTGAGTTTGTAAAAGTTTGGTTGGCTGGCTTAGTTTTTTTAAGTGCAGTAACCAGGGAAGYAGTGCTCTTGGTCTTTCAACTTCTAAATGTTCCCTTAAAACAGCAGTTTGAGTAAACTTCCTCCTTTGCATTTGAATCCCACTATTGCTGTAATTGGGTAAATATTTATGTTCAAAGTACTAAGATCAAGCATGAATGGCAGCGTTAGTGGAACAGCTTTTTTGTTTGCAGAATTCTGATTTAAGACTGAAATGAAAGTGATTGATGAAACTTGAAAATAATGTTGGGTTTAGCCCTGYAGCTAAGAGATTTGTATGGAATGGGTGACTGGGTGTTATGAGAGTTCTAATATGGCCTTGCCAAATACATGTAGGAAACAAATTTCACATCTTAAGTTGAGTTTTAGGTCAGGAATACTGATATAGTATATATGTAACATTTTATAATCTATATGTTTGACTATATATATAAAATATCACATCATTTAACCTCTTGTAGAGGCAGATTTTTTCATTTAACTTTTCTGCCAATGTATAATGCATGTAATGATGCAAGATCAAGTTGCCAGTTGTGTCAGAATCAATTTTAAAATTAAGAGATAAAGACATAGACTTGCTGTCAAAGGATTTATTGTCCATTCTTCAGGTGCACAACTGCGTTATGAATGTTATATTTTAAAATATGTATATATTACTTTCAAATAACTTTAATCCTTTAGCTGCCTATTTGCATATCATATTATGAAAATTAATTAATTTTGCTTACCGTTTGTGATTAACTGTATCATATTCTTGTGTTGTAGTCAAGTGTTTATTCATATGTGTTGTGAGCATCTTGGGGAAATCTTTGAAGTATAAAACATACTTCATTAAAATACTAATTTTATTTGAAACAGTGAATAACTTCATTTTCAGTAACTCTCCTAAAGTAAAAGCTACAATTGAGAGATTTTTGAGCAGAATTAACTTTTTAAAGCAAGTAAATAAAGTAGTAATAGTAAATCTTGAACAATATTGTCTTTCAGCATAACCTGAAATGTGATAAGCATGTCCACAATCATTGCACAATTTGTAGAAATAGATTTTAGGTTATAGCATTCTTAACCTCAGTGTTTAAAAGATAACTAGTTGTTATGTTGTTGCCTGATACATTTTCTTTTTTAATGTATTTTTTGGATAGGTAAAAGGATACATGTTTGCTTTCAGTAAAGAAGAGCATGTTCCCAAATTCCTCCAGTTTGGGTCGTCCACCCTTCCCTCCAAAACATCAGCAACACAGTACCTTCTTCAATAAGCTTCCTCTAAACACACCACCTACTCTTTCTCACCAGCGAGTTGTTGATGCTCAGTTTAACTTTCAGAATGCAGCGTAAGTACAATAAGAGTTGACTGGGGACAGGAGTTTGTAAAAGACTTCTAAAGTCTTCTAAAAGAAGTGCTTCTATTTATGGCAAATTCTTTTCAGTATTTTTAAAATTATTTTGCGTAAAACTTGAAATCCTAAGAAGATATCTTGTATGTTTTTAAAAACAGACAAACCTCCCCCACTATTCACCTCTGCTGATTACCAACAGATTTTAACACTCTTATGTGCAATAATGTGAGATGCTATTTCACTAGTTAACTAGTTTAGTTAATTAACAAATTGTTGTAAAATATATATTAACAAATTTGGTTGTTCACTGGAGATTCCAGGAATCAGATGAGAAGAAGAAATTCTTATGCATTTTGTGAAATTTGAAAAATGATAATGCTTTTAGCCTCTTAGCTTTAATGCTGCCCAAAGCTAATTTGCTTGCAAAGCTTTAGCATATGTGCTCTGAGAAATGACTGCCTTCCCTTTTTGCAATGTACTGCCTCCTGAAACTTCCCATTTTTAATAGAAAGGACAGGTTTGTTCTTTCTAAGAAAAAAAGAAAGACAGGAGTTGCAAAGCTTGCTTTTCTTCAGTAAATACAAATCAACGAAAAAAGAAGATTTTTTGAGTGTTGTATGAAGAATAATTATGGACTGTAGTCTTTCTAGGGCTCAGAGTGGGAACCTTGCAACTCTTCCGACTGTTACACCTCAGCCATTAGCTTATGGAAATGGGAGTTCAGTACATACATCTACTGCCTCTACATCATTCCGGGGAAGAAAGTAAGTTCTTCAGTGTGTGTATGGTTAATTCTGTGTAATAATTAATGAATGTATAACTAATTCTGATCAAATGTGTGACATAAGTTGCATAATCCATGTTTCTCAAGTGACTTGTATTTTGATGGAGCTTCTAAAAATGGTGAATAAAGCCTTTCTGATGTCATCCACATTTCACATGTACTTTGTAGCATTCTTTTACTTGCTTTTGAGAACTTTATTCCATATTAGTGAATTAATATGTGTTTTTTATCTTACAATAGTTGTAGCAGAACAGACTTGGTTTTTATTTTAATGTTGCAGTAGGTCCTAATCAATTTGTGCTTGACTGATAGAAAGCTTGTATCAATATGTTGAATATTTTCTTGTTGATTTGCCAAGTTGAGGATAAAAAAGCTCCTTCAATGTTTTGGGGGAATTGTGATATTTTTCTGAAGATGGACTAGATATTTCTCCTGCATTTCTTAATTATGTGAAGATGGACTAGATATTTCTCCTGCATTTTTTAATTAGGTGTGTGGTTTTTTTTTTTTTTTTTTTCCCAAACAAAGTTCTAAATTCAAGCACTTGAGGGAGGTATGTATGAGAACATTTTTTTTTTTCTCCTTTTTGGAGAAACTTTACTAATTTAGGGAACTTCCTTTGTGCAACAATAAGAGAAGTTGTTGATGAATGTAACTTTTATTTTTTCGTGACATTTTTAGAAGAATTGACTTTTCTATCCTGCTTACCAGTTTAGAAATAATAATTGATTATTTGAATTTTTTTTAATGATTCTGTGAATCAGATGATAGGGAGGAAGCCTTAAGTAACCCCGTATTTGAAACTCTTGCTTATGTGTTATTCCTCTTCCTGGGAGGATATGAATAGATAAATACCTATATAAACTGATTATAGCTTAGCACTGTGTATCTCATTAACTAAAGAGAGTCCTGGTTTCACATGCTGTATGCATATTTTTCCCTTGAGCAGTCTGACATATGGAAAACTATGTTAAAGGACTTGCAGTCAACTAGTTCTTTAGATATTTAATAAACTCTTCTTAAGGTATTTGTACTGGAGATCAGTCTGTGTAAGTTCTTCTTGGCTAAAATAAGCTGAAACAACTTCATATTTTGATTTAATACTATGTTATGAGCATTAAATGCCTCTAATGCCTCTAAGACTGTGATAGTTATTGTTATTAGTAACTTTTGTCAGACAGAAGTTGCGAACTTGAAAACTGAAAGGATGACTTGAAATCTTTTCAGTTAGATAATATTAATTAATAAATCTTTACCTGAATTACCAAGGAATTCTGATGTTAACTACAAGGAATAATTCTATTTTTATTGGTAATTATTTTGTTAATACATAATATGAATATTTGAATCTCATGCTCTGTTGAAATGGGTGAATATCCTCATATTCCTTAGCTTTTGTGTGAGTACTTAATGTAAAAAGAAAACATAAATGTTCACTTTTATATTATTTATTGTGATAGACTGGTATTCAACCATATCACCTTTCAGTGCAACTCTTTCYTAATAAAGAGTTCAGATGCCAAGGGGCTATCTATAAGATCACAATCTCTTTTAAAGCACATATGAATTTCTGTGACTAATGAATTATGTGGGGAGAGAGTTTATTTGAAAATTTAAAAAATGGATTTATGACCTACGTAGGWCATAAATACTTAATACAGTATTAGTTTTATTAGTTTGATTTGTCCAATGAATAGTGGTTCTTTTTTGCCTGGATTACACATTTTACTGTCTGTACAATCTAAGTTTACACAGACAAATCCTACCTTTTGAATGGCTATTGTGGTAAGTTTTTTGGTGGCTTTTTTCCCCTCCTTTCCCCACTGCCGAATTTCTTATTCATCACTGGGTRTTCAGAACTCACACAACTTCTCATTGCATTTCTGTTGATTTAAGTTTAAAAAATATATACTTATATAGTCTGTATTTTTTTAAGAATATATGGTCACAAATATAGCATGGCCAATATTCATCTTTWCAAGCTGTCCTACTCGATGGGATTTGCCATTTGGTTTCAACTGGCTAATATAAATACTATTGTTAAGCAATTTGTATCAATCCACTTCAAGGGTAGCTGCACTTCTGCAGTTGTATATTCTGTTGCATTTTTCAATCCAGGTTTCTTTCTCCTAATATCTAGGATGAGGCGTACCTTTTGATTCCTGAGAATGCTTGATTTAGTTGAGTAGTCACAAAATCATGAGTATTTTTGCTTTGTAGCAAGTATGCTTTAATCATAAGTTAGAGCTTTGCAAGTTTAGAAGAATTGTTTTTGTGCTTTATTTTGTAGGAGACTAAGTGAACAAAGTGTTCCATACGATGTTAAACGGCAGCGGTTTCATTCACCTCATCGTGAAACAACTGTAGTTAACCAAACAGTGCCTTTAGCAGAAGAACGTAGATACTCCTTCCCAGGATCCACTCCATCTCAACTGTTCCACGCGCGCTGTGTTCCCAGTTTAGCTGGACGTCTTCCTCCGTTGCGAGACACTTCGTTTTCAGACCCTATAGAGACCACGCTCCCCGTGGCCAAAGATAAGGTAATACTTATATATGCCTGCGTTTTATGTTGTCCTATGAGGAGGTGAGCTTTGTGGTGTTGTGGTAGACAACAGAAACTTCCACAGGGTCATTATGTCTCTGCTGCTGTACACTATTTGTAAGCAATGTAGTTAGTGGTGTATTGGAAGGAGAGAAAAGTTATGGTTCATATATGTATATGTAGAAGAGGATATCTTCAAGTGGCCAATGGAATTGGAATTGCTGCTTAAAAGAAGGATTGGAACAAATCATTCTTCATATTTCATCTTGCATCAACATGATAGAGGTTTTGGTATAAATATTTGTCAGCTTGTCAGTTGATTATAGTGTATAGAAGTATTGTCTTTTAAAGATGAAACAATTAACACCTCTTTCCACCAAAGATCTGACTACTACTTTGTTTGAGTGAGGTTGAAATAAAAAAAAAAGCTTGCTTAAATCATTATTTTTAATCTTTATTTTTATGCCTATTATAACTAGTCAAACTAGTGATTTTAAAGATGGCAGAAGATAAGCACGGTCTTTCACTGCTTGTTCGGTGAAAAGCTGCAGATTCTAGTGGGGCAAAGCTTATTTTATTTGGGTAGGTGTATTTTCTAAGATTGGACAAACTTACAAGGTAAACTCCAGAAATGTCATGTGAGGAAGTGTTCAATATGAATTTAAGCAGGATAAAATTTCAATCAAGTAGATTATGGGAAAGTGTTGCTATTTATTTGTTGTTAATGAAATGCTTTCTGTTTTTTATTCTTTGTATAATTGCATTTCTCTTAAGAGGAAAATCTTTTACTGCTATACCTTTACTTTTTGAATGTATGTGTCAAGTTAAGTCAACAGGTTTTGGAGTTGTTTCAAGCATGTCAGCAACAGACCTGTGACTTGAACAGAAAGGAACTCTGCAGAACAGAACTCCAGAGGGAAATTCAGCGAATTTTTCCCCGTATGTTTTGAATTTGACCATTTGTTATCAGTTTGAGTGTTCTTAATGTTCCTTCTTTTCACTTCTTTCCAAAAGAATATATGTCCCATCAGATTTTCTTCTGTGGTTCTCTTTGTTACAGAGAGCAGACTCTTTTTGGTTGGATCCTCACTGAATGGTTTTGGCATGCGTAGCAGTGATGGTGATCTGTGTCTCGTACTTAAAGAAGAACCAGTAAGTAAATTAAATATATTCAAAGTCTGTTTGCGTGAAGCATTCTCCGGAACCTGACCACTTTAAATTTGTTACCTATTTAAAATAAAGATATGTACTTTAATCAAGCTTGGTTCTAAGATACACAAGTAGTCAAATCTTTGCATTTAATATATGTATTTTACTCTAATAGTAGCTGTGAACTGTGGTTCTTCTGTCATTTCAAATATGAATTTGACTTTATAAACCTTTTAACGCAATAGAATCTTAGAAAGTTGTTCATTATCTTAGTTACACAAATGGGTAAAGCACAGAGCAACAGAAGTGCTGAATAAAGAGAGCATCTAATTTTTAGATACACGAACAACTTTTTTTAAAAAAAAGCTAAAACCTAAACAAGTTTTTTTTACCATGTTGAAAAAGCAAAACCAGATATTTCCATATGATATGTTAAAAGTTTTCAAGAGAAAAATTATTTATCTTGATGAAATTGTCATGGGAGAAGGCAAGGACAAACTTCCTACTGAGAAATTTGAGCTAGCTTTCTTTCAGAGTTCTAAGATCTCCTGCTAGGTACTCTAAGTCTACTAGGTACTATAGATCTGAATTTTAAATTTTTTTTTCTTAATTTTTAATTATCTAAATATTTAATTTGGGAAAAATAACACAAAATATGTTGACTGAGGAATGTGTTGGTATGCATGTTTACTGCTTATTATGAGACTTAACAGGCTTTCCTTTTTTTTTTTTTTTTTTTGGAGAAAAACTTACTGGTTATATAAGGATTAAAAAAATGGGATGCAGTATTTTTATTCTTTAACTTTTAATATCATGTTTCAGGTGAATCAGAAGACAGAAGCAAGGCATATACTCAGCTTAGTCCAAAAACTCTTCAGTACTAAACTTTGTAAGTTCCAGTCTACAGCGAGGTGGTAAGATTACTGGCAGCTCAGCAAGGAGTCTTGACCTGCAGTTAAAACTACCTGTGTTACTTGCATGTTGTCTAACTTCCAATCTTGACTGTCTTTTCTTCTCACTTCAGAGAAGTCAATCATAGTAACACTTCATATTTTGTATGATGGAACTGATGGATAATTAACACAACCTAAGGGATACCCTGCAAACTAGAAGATATAAGAATGGGTTACATCCTTTTTTTTTTTTTTTTTTTTTTTTCCAAATTGCGGTCTGTGATTCGAAAGTGATTTCTGTTTTGAAGCATCCGCTAGTCAACTACTATTTCCTTTAGATTGCAGTGCTTTCCTTAAGATGGTATTCTGGAAAGTTGTGAGGTAGGATATCACTCCAAACAAACTGTGGAGAAATTTCTTATGGACCTTGACACTTGTGAAATAGTTAACTTGGGTATCTACTGAAAGGTGTTAGTACCTGCACATATAGGAGAAACAGATCTGAACTACTGTTCTTGTAACTTGTTGTTTAGATTCCCTTTACATGAAGAATTCACAGGGATAGTTCTTGTGGAAAACATCCTACTTCAAAGAGGTTTTTGTAGCATCCTTTGAATTATTAATAGACACAGGTTCTTTTATATCGATGATTTTGTTCACTTAGTTCTCAGACTTGTGATACATTCTTTGATCGGCTTCTTTTGGTGCTGCTCTGAATTGTCCTGCAATGGTAAGAGGAACAAACCATAAATTTCATTGCAGGTTTCAAAACATCTTCGCTGGGAGGAGTTTGTACCCTGATTTCTGCAGCTCACTTGAGAAGAGCCTGATACATGTATTTCAGTATAGGCATCTGATATTTAATGGCTTAGTGCTGTTGTATACTGTTGTTTGCATAAGCAACCTAGAGCTTAGTCTAGCACACCTAAGATGCGCGTCATTCCAGTGCTTTTTGGGAAGCAGGGTGATAAAGTAGCTGTGTTTTCAGGGACCTGAAGAGGACCATTTAAATAAATGACGACTGTCTTTTTCTTTCTTCAAGAGGCTGTGTTTTGCGAGATGGCTTTAGACAAAAATCAAGTTTGTGTGCTGGGGAACAGAAAGACATCACTGGCACGGGAGTGATTTGTGATGGTTTTTGTTGTGTCATGGTCCATGTCTGATGCAGGACAAGAGGGAGTTAGGAAAGAAGGTACCTTACCTGYGTTTCATTTAGTCAGACGTTCTTGAGAAATGTTCTCTGGAAGATGAGGCAAGGCAAAACACTACTGATCTTGCAGCTTCTATGTGACTCTGTCAGTTGTGTTATCTAGATCTTGGATCATATTTTTGTAATACTAACATCTCTATGGGCATGATGCTCTTATTCCTTTCTTATTCCTAGTTACTCTTTCTTTTTTTTCCTCCTTTATAATATGGATGATTTGTGGCTAGAATTCACAGACAAAAGTTGTTGAGTATTTTATTTGCAAAGAAAAATTTTCAAATGGTTTCAAAATAGAAATGCTTTTGCTTATGGGTCTTCCCATTTGGTTTGCTCCATTTGCAAGTTATGGCTTAACTATGCTGAAGTTCAATAATCCTGTAACAAATAGGCTGATTACTTTGATTAAAGCTTACTTAGGCAACTAAAATTGCTGTCATTCACATGTTCAGAATAACTTTTCTTTTGAAAATAAACTTTGAAAGCTTCCTGATAGACACTTAGGAGTCTGGAGAGACTTAATGTCACTCTTTTGAGACACTAACTACACATGGAAGCTAGGGCTGTTAATCWTCCCTTTGTTTATAAACTTGAATCAGAATTCCTGGTGCAGTGGGCATGAGGGCCACACTTGTAGACTTTAGAGGAAGAGCATGAGTACSTGTATGCCGCTGTTATGTATAAAAACAAGTGTAAGATTGGTCTGTGCAAAACTTCYTTAAGAATTGCAGTATTATTCTTAAATTTTGTGTTGTCCAGTTAATACAAATGGCGGTAGCCTGTAATTTTAGTCATTTTTCTATTTCTTCTTATTTTGGGAGAGGAAGACTGCAGCTATATTCAGATTCTGGACAAGTGTGAGAGCTGTCATTATTCTTTGCTTCACGCAAGAGAGTAGAAATAAATATATTTTAGTGATATTATCCCTTTTATTGCCAGATTGCTGCATGTTACTTTAGGATCATACAGTGAAGTCAAATTCAGATAGAGGATTATAAAAGGGCAAATCCATCCAAACATGCATCTCCATAAAACACTTCCAGAAAGCCTCAAAGAAAAGAAATTCCTCACTACAGCTTTGAAGTATAATATTCAATTATCACTCAAATGCAGTGTAGCTGACACTATTTCATCAAGGTTACTATTGAATCTGACAGAAAGAAATGCCTCCTTTTCTTCGTCAGAAGGAAAGGCTAGTGCTTATTATTGTTTTGTAGTCTACACTGCTCATACCTTGGCCATGCTTAGGCAGCTTAATTCTTTCAAATGAGGGGGAAAATGGATAACAYTAAATATGGTCAAATTCAAATAGCCCTATGTTTTTTGACATAAGTTACTCAAACTGTGTTGGCCAGATTTATATAGTGAAATTGATAGACTCWGTTTTTCACTCTTTTACACCATCTTCTAAGGTTCATTTTTTGTTAAAGATTGCGGTCAAATGCCATTTATTTTGTGAAGAATTAGGAAATTACAGATAGTATGGCTGCTGCAGGAGTTTTGGGGAGCTTGATGCAAAGATGCATTCGAGGGCAGTACCTGAGTCTGGCAGGGCTGTGGTTTGGGTGACCGAGTACTAAGCYGGGATGCGTATGCTGTGAGGATGGTCAGATGAGATGCAGTCCGATGGTTATATCTCTTAGATGTCTTATCTCCCTTAAAGCAAAAAGCAAATGGAGTTTATCTCATCTTTAATTGAAAGTGATGTCATAGTTGCAAGTTTGATGCCTCGTTTCCTGTGTTAATACAATACTAAGCATCTTTCTTGTTATGTGTTTTTTGTTAGTTGTCAAAGGAAGAGCTTTTAAAGGAAACTTTAAGCCTAAGCTGTGTGTTGTGAGAATACAAGGGAGGGGTGTGGTTTTTATCAGTAAAATACAGTATTTAAACTGTAAGCACATGACATGATTAAAAAGTAAGCAGATGATCATGTGTTTGCTCCACAGCACCATGTCAGACTTGAGTATCTGGCCATCTAGGATGAGTCTGTTCTTCCCTGCTTTTTGAATTGTGATTATAATTATTTAGGATTTGCATTACAACAACTGCTTGGTAAATGCAGTGTGGAACTGGGTTCCTGATTTTAAAATTTCTGAATATTCTTAAAATCAACCACTTATGCTTTTCTGCCTTTTCTAATGCATTTTATGCTTTTTTTATTATTGTTCTTACAGAGTTTAATAGATAGTGTATTTGTTGTCAGTTGATAAAGGTTACTTACTTTATCAGAACACTTTCAGGAATATTTTTGCTGTTACTAGTATTAGCAGTCAATTTGACTTGGTTTTGGGAGTTGGGGGAATTGCTTTTGTTGTTGAGTTTTGTTTTGTTTTTTGGTTTTGGGGGTTTGTTTTTATTTTTGTTTTAGTATCAGTATTTTGCATGGGACTTGATTGGGTATTTTCTCCCTTTCAGCAAGCTACATTGAGCGACCTCAACTGATTCGTGCAAAAGTGCCAATAGTGAAGTTCAGGGATAAAGTCAGGCAAGTATTCTGTTCAACATCAATTCTTTGCCTTCTTACTGGAAAAGAGTTATGTACCATGCCTGGGAGTGCTTCCATTGAAGTCATGGTTTGTTCATTCACCTTGGACTGTAGAGAGATCACAGATTTTTGTAGCTATTATGTGGTGGTAATGAGTTTACCTCCCTCATAGCTTTTGTTTTTAGTAGTTTATGATGTGAATTGACAGCATTATTTGGTGTATTTCTATGGTCAGTTTTGATGTAGCAGATTCCAGTTAACAGATGCTTCCTCGCAGGAGATAAAGGTGGGAAGAAAAGTGCTGTGAAAGATGCTTTCTGTACAAACATCTTGAATATTGAGCTACTTATGAAGTAATTCACAGCTTTTGTATTATATAAACACTATAAAACAAACTGTATTTTTTTGTAATGATACTTTTTGTGCCTAAATGTGAAAACTATTCATTTTAGAGTATATTCTTTTTTTCTAGGGAGGTATTCAGGTTTGTATAGTAGTATAACATGCACTTCACAGCATTAGGCACTGTTTTGGTGGCCTTTTATTTTTTAAGAGGGAAGTAATTGGAAAGAAGTGGATGTGTTGTACTCATACTTCATAAACAAAGACATGAAAACAATTGAGGGGTGTTTTAGAACAGAGAACCATGTAACTGTGATCTTGGTCTTACGAGAATCACCCTGAGTTTTTTTTTTTTTTTTTAAAAAAAGGTACTAAGTGAAGTTCAAGCCTTTCTATAGCTGTAGGACTGTATTGCATGAGAATTACTTGTCACCTTGACATAACCATTTCAGTATTCTTAGTAAATGGGACTTTGCACAACTTCTATTTCTAATTGTCTTATTCTGCCYACATGCTTCTAACATTCTGTAATCCTGTCTTTCTCTGGCCTTTTGAAAGAAAAACGACCTCACTTTTCTGGTCTCTTTTTTGTGGTGCCTTTTTTTTCTTTTAAAAGCAAAAACTCTGCTGTGATAAAACTGAAACTTTTGTGTTCATAATATGAACAAATAAACACCTCCCAGGTAAGCTACCCTTGTTAGGGTTAGACTATTTTTAGAGTCTTTCATTTACCTGCTATCCAATGCGCCTTTGGCCTCCTTTTTGATCTTCAAGACTTTTTAATGTTCTTAATTTAAAAGAATATCACTGACACTTAGAAGATTTAGTATCCTTATTTTTTGGTGTTTTTCCTGGGAAATAATTCTAATACCAGCTCTGCTACCAGTTAAAAACAATTCTATGGTGTAGAGGAGGCAAAAGCTTTATGTTCTGCTGCATTTCATGTGCAATGACCTCCTCCTCACTCCATTAGTCCTTTGGCAGAACTTGAATCAAAAAATCACAAATCTCTTTTCAGTTGACATAACTGCAACATTTATCAAGTACACATATTAAAGTACAGCAGAACTACAATAAAACTTGTTTAATCAACATCTGCTAAAATGTTATCTTGCCAAGTGGAGATAACTGGAATCGCATATGCTGCCTTACAATTTTCTTTACTATATTTGCACCTATAACTCATGTTCTTACTGATGTTTGTACATATTTTAGCAACTATCAAGCCATAGCTCAAGCTCTTTTTTTCCCATGTTGTTATTGTTTACTACCCTCTCAAAATATCTAAGAAGTCATGTTTAATTCATGCTTTAAACTGTSTAATATTCTTGATACAAAGTTTTAGTTGTTTTAGATGTTTTAGTGTAGTTAATTGAAAAATCTATTCTTTGTATTTATAAATAGCTGTACATTGAAAATCCTTGCTGTTTTGTCAATAAGAGGCCATTCAAGTTAAGATGTTGTAATTTATTGATCATAAATTTGAATATTGTATCTTTAGCACTGTATTTAAGCTGCATGTGCAATACAAAATTATTTGGAGTGGTAAATTAAAGCGGATAATTGTTTACTATGTTCTTAATTGTTATTAAAATATTAATTGATAAAATTGCCAGCTCTGAAACAGTTAAGATGATTTTTACAAAACATGTACTGTTTACTAATAAATTTATTGTCAAAATGCTTGTTGCTTATCTAACCATCACTGAAGAGTTGAAGTTGGGATACTGAAATGTATTGCTAAATTGGAAAGTCTATGGATAAGAGTAATTAATTTTTAAATGTGTAAGGAGAATCTTAGATTATGAGCTATCAACTTTTTTTTTCCTCCCATATTATTGGTGTGATATGCTGAACTAAAACCTCAGAATCCTGCCTGATATCGAAAAATGTTTTATAAAACACACTATCTATAGACTAGCTGGGGAAAGGAGTTGTTAAAAACACAGCAATTAAGTTGTCCTAGGATCTAGACTCAGTTCAGCCYGAATCCTATATATAAATCAACAACCATATTTTGTTAACAATGGAATTCAAGTCCATAATTTTACTATATGCAGATCCAAAATGGAAACCATAGCCTTAAAACCCTTCCTGTTTGAGGAAGGCAAATCCTAGAATATTACCTTAAAGTTGCACTTCTTTCCTTCTCTCACTACTAGGTAATAAATATTCTGAAGCTTAATGTGATGATATTTGATTCTTTTTCGTTTTCTACTTCTTTATAGCTGTGTGGAATTTGACTTGAATGTAAATAATGTTGTCGGAATAAGAAATACATTCCTTCTGAGAACCTATGCATACAGTAAGTTTTTAATGTTTTCTTATTTCTTTTTTTGCCAGCTTGTATTTTAATCTTAATAGACTAACAAATTCAGTTGAACGTATTATATTAAGTTACTGTGTATAGTAGTTAGTTAGCACTAGTTAGCACCATTAGATAGCTATAAGGTAATTTCTTGTTGCTCCAAATGTATGGAGGTAAACACTAGCTAGCTATGTTTTTAAATGAATATTATAATATTCAGAAGATTATAAAATATCTTCATGTTAAGGTTCACATTTATTACAATGGCTCCTCAGTCTTCTGAAGATAATGAGTTGGGGGAAGMGAAACAGAACCAAATACATTATTGCATTATAATGTATTTGTGTATTGCATTACCAATGATTATCATGTGATACCATTTAGGGATTGTTTGTTTTTTATTTTTCCCCTCTCCTACAGCTACTGATAGATATGTGTGTCTGATAGGTAACTGAGACTCTCTTATAATGCAGTCCTCCACTGGAAAATCTGAAATAACAAATTTAATTTTCAAACTAACCCTAAAACAAAACTGAGATATCATGGAACAGACTTCTAAAACAGAAGTAACAAAAAACACACTCTTAGTGCTATGCGAASGTGTGGGGTTTTTGTTTTTCTTGCTAAGTGCATAAGGAGCAGACCTTGGGCTAGTGCCTTTTGGCCATCTGCATTTTTTTATGCTTGCCAGCACTTTCAGTTCTTACCTACACGAATTCTTTCCATTTTAGGGTAGGAAGTTAATGGTATTTGACTAGTAATTAGAACCATAGTTTCACAATGTCCCATATTCATGGGCTTTTTGTCCTGTAAAAGTTGTTTAATTTCCTCATATGCCCAGGAAGGCATAGGGATTTTCTTCTAAGATGGAAAAGTTTCGGAACTGCTTCTGCCCCAGTTCCTTCTTTTTGCCTCTTCTTTCCATGTCTTGACACTTCTCTGCAAATCTTTATGGACAGGCAGAAATACTGATGAGAAGCAGGCAGTAGAATGGGTCAATGTGGCCCAGCTGCTTTCTTTTTTCTGTCCCATCTGCCTTTATGGGGCTCCCTAATATCCTCAGTCAAAATTAATGTCTCCTGATGATAGTGATAAATGCTACTGTTTTCTTGAGGTCAAGGAGTGAGACTTTTGGTTAAAAAGATAATCTCCTCAATGTGCGAGACTTTCATAATTAGGTCATCTTTATCAAGCATAGTCCATCTTCTTTTCTTTTGTATAAGAAAACTCTCATATGACTTGAGGTAAACAAAAACAAATTAAAACTATTGTCAGACATCTAATCTTTTTACATACTTTTAAAAGTCACTAACCAGGACAGATTGTGTTAAAAAAGTCAGCTTCCCAGCTTAAAATTTGCATGGCTGAAGAGCTTCGCCCTACATGCAAGGGGGGAAAAGAAAACCCAAGACTCTCGTGTGTAAGGTATACTGATATTTTTGTATCATGTAATTAGAGGCTTAAGGAAGCAAGCAGCTAATTAACTCTGTGAGCATGATAAAAATGTTTATAAATGTGGAGTATATGGATACTCTTCTGTCTCTTTCAAACCAGCCCTTCTGTGTTGGTGTATCAGGTGTAGAGACTAAGTGGAGCAGAAGCTTCACAGAAGGAAAAAATGTAGGTAGATTAAGTAAAGCTGATAACTGGCATCTATTGCTTTTGTGTTATCTGTTGGTCACCTAAGGAGGTATGTCTGGAATTCATTCAGCAAGTCAGCAATTCATAGGTGAAATTTTTCAGTTACAGAGGAAGCTGGAATTTTGTAGCTTTGARCAAATTATATTACAATGCATTTTCTAGAGGGATTAGCTAGTTAGCTGTTGGAAGAATGTCAGAAAAACCTTAGTGGCAGTATCACACACTAATTTCATTGTATATTAATGATGAATGCAAGCAGACAACTTGAACACTGAATGAATTTAATTAAAACGAAATCCTTTCTATTGTGAAATGCATTTGCATTTCACACTGAGCAAAATTCAGTTTATAATTTGAGCCTATTTGTATTTGTTTCATGAAACATTCTCAATAACAGAAGCATGATTTCTATTGTTATTTCCTGTGTACTGTAGGCATTTTATTTAGTAAAAATCATAACTTTTAATCCAACTAATAGTGAATCATGGAGAGGATCAGCTGACTGATCACAGGGAACGAGAACTTCCAGATTTAACCTGGCATGTACAAGAAGCATGTGCTGTTCAGGGACATGTCTACTGAACCATTGTAGATATGTTGTAGGAGGCAGCYGCTTAGATGGAATTTCCAGAATAGCAACATTAGGCAGAAACTGCTATGGAAAGTATCTCTTGTCCTGGATGAAGCAGTTGCCAACTGATTGGTTCCTGTCTTGATGTGCCGCATACAAAATTTTGCATAAAAAATCAAGTAAAAGTATTCCAAGTCATAGGATTATCTAGTCCATAGTAAGGCAGCTCAACGGGTTGAGGATCAACTTCCACATACTTGCAAATAATCAATGAAGTATGCTATGAATTCTCTAGGAGGTGATGGTTAGTGACATCTCCCTAAAATGAGTTAAACCTTTGTGCAGAAGACTTTATAATTCTCCCGTGACTCCAAAGATCAAAACAGGAATGTGCTTATATTGGTGTCTTTTGTGGTGAAATGGATAACTTGATCTAATGTGATATTTTATGTAACAGTACTCATCTGTTAGGTGAGTTTCATCAGCTTCATCAGAAGCTGCTGAGGACCAGGCAATTTTGGAATTAGTGTTTGGACACAGTGTTTACTACCTTCATTTTCTTGAAGGGAAAATTAAACGTGAGCTCTGTGTTCTCCAATCGGAAGAATTCTTTTCTCTGTCCTCAAAGCTTACATAATCTAAGTAAAAAAATGAACATTTTTTTCTGTCCTGAAACAATTTTATTTAAAAAATTAGTACAGTGAGCTTGAGGGAACTGTTCTATTGATTGAACATCCAGTTTTGTTTCATCTGAGAGCTACCTGGTGTGATCGTTTTGTAAAGCATCTGTGGATCTTCCTACTCAAAAGATATTTTATATATCTAATTTGTAAAATATTTTTTATAAGGTATGATAGTTTAAGGATAATTAAAGTTTATAAGTGGTATATGAAGAGTTAAAGTCTATAAAGAGGTAACTATAGAGTGCAAAATTAGTGTCATTGATCAAATGGGAATAAAAATTTGAGTACTTTCTAGTTGTTATACTTTTTTACAACTATTTGTTGTATTTACAGTGGAGAATCGAGTTCGTCCACTAGTACTGGTTGTGAAGAAATGGGCAAGTTTTCATGACATAAATGATGCCAGTCGTGGTACTCTGAGCAGCTATAGTCTTGTGTTGATGGTTTTGCACTACCTACAGAGTAAGTATGTTTTGTCTTTCAAACCTGTTCATTTTAAGTTTATATTTGTATAGCCTCTGAAATTAAGCATCATCAGGAATCATTTTCCACACAGAAAAATCTGAAAACGGAAGTGATGGTTTTGTTCTCTCCCTTAGTACTGCATTTTTATTTAACAAATGGACTTTTTGTCTGGAGTCAGAATTATAAGTTTAAAAGAGAAAAGGAAAATCAATGTACCTGTAGGACATTGTGTAACTATAAAATAAACTCAAGCTCTCATTTTAATTAAAAATCCCTCTGTTAGATATTCAGTGTACTGTGGGTAACAAATAGTACTTGTGGGGAACAAGTAGTTCCAAGGGAAAAAGCTAAACATCACAATTTCAAGACTCTTCTATTTGGGAACTTTCAAGAAAATTGAAGGTATGACAAATGCTATGAGGTAGTAGTTGCAATTCTTGCTTAARACCCGAGGAATTGCATAAGAAACCATTTTGGTCAGTATGAGGTTTTCATTTATTAGGAGATGGGTGATTTCAGAAGGGYTGGCTGTAACCGCTGAGGTGCATGTCTTCTGTGGTAACATGCCTGCAGAAATATTTCCTTAGTTCCTGTCAGTTCGTATACAGACTTTGTATTTTGCTGCTTATTCATTCTTTATTTATGTAACATGTTGATTGTTCTTGTTTGGTGTATTTATTTTAATAACAGTGTACTCTTTAGTATTTTGTGATCTGTAGATAAGCTGGACAAACTGTACAAGTTTTCATTTTGGCTTTTTCYTTTTGTCAGTCTGTGTAGTGTTTCTGTCTGCTTCTGTTAGTTGGATGAAGAGACAATTGTTTAATTCCTTTGACAACTTGTTTGGCCTGGAATGTACATACCTGCTGTAGAGTGGGTACCCAGCTATTTAGTGGCTCCATGATCATGCTACACCCACTCGGTATTGGGGATGAAAGCCTTTAATGACAGCTGACTCCAGCTGGTAGTTTTCATTCAGCTGAACAGTTACCTGTTTTATAGGACCTCGGAAGGAGGTATGTATGTCTGAGGTCTAGTTGGCTGGGCTAATTCTGGGTTCTTTGATCTCTGTAGTGTAAGCGTATTTTTGATATACCAATCGTGAGGATAGAAAGGTGCAAGTCAGAGTATCCTTTCTCTACACTTCTTTTGGTAGTGTTTCATAGATTTGTTTCTGTGAAAAAAAATAAAAGAAAAACTGCTGTGAATGTTACCACAGGTCTGAAATGATATTCTGGGTGATAGGTCTTTAATATAGATTCTTAACAKCAATAAAAAATGAATTGTTGATTGGAAGAGATGAAATGACATATTCCCATAAAAATAAAATAGTTACGCTGATACAAGATAGATATAAGAGGGAAACTGGTAAAAGCTACTGGGTGCAGATTGTTCTGCAGCAGTGAAGCACATGCAARAGATGAAGAGATCCTTACACTGTAGCAATTCATGACCATACTTGATCAGCATTTGGTATTGTTGCTATTAAGATTTTTTTGTGGAAGCAGGCTTTTTCACTTGRAGATTTATTCTCAAAGTATATTTTCAGGGTGTTACAGTAACTCTAGAGATCAGGAATATGGGATTTCTTGTATTAGATGCTGGGTGCAGTCAGAAATAGCCAGTTACAGAGCTGTGCATAAAAGTAATGCATGAAAGGAAGAGAGTGGGAGCTACAAGAAGATATAAATGTGTAGGCTTGCATTGATGTTAATGACTATGCAAGCATAAGGGCATTTGCTGTAGTCATCAGTGGCAGCTGCCTATGAAGTATCAGCAGTCTTGAGGAAAGAGCTGGAGAGATTTTAACCTGTGTTCCATGAGCTCTTTCCTTAAAAAGGTTGGAGAAAAGTGCTCTGGACATGTATCTGGTGCCAAGTGTGTGAATATTCATGKTTTTTTCCTTAAGTTTTAACTCTTTTTCTCACTTCTGCTGCTTGTATATAACATTGTTGAAAGCTGCTTGTGTCCTAATTGTAGAATTTGCTAGTAGGAMTTTTGTTGATGGTACTGTGCAGAAAAAAAGCTAGGAATAACTGCTTCCTTTTAATAGTAAATATTATCTCTCTTCATTAGGCAGATTTCTGTACCACTTAATCTATTTCAATATTCTTACATACTAATGTGGAAGCTTTTTGACCTAAGGTTAGTGTGGCTTGAGTTTATTTTGTAGATGCATCAATGTTTTGTTCATGAACTTTCCTCCAGGTAACAGGTCCAACTATCTTGTACAGTAGGAAAAGAAAAATTCAGGTGGCAAATGCTAGTGGTAAGTGGTAACTTTTCCCCTTAACCTTATCATCTTAATGCATTGTGTGGACATGAAATATCTTCATTACTCATACTGCTCAGATTTTCAGATTTTTTTTTTGCCTGTTCCTTTCAGTAGAACAGAGAATTGGAAATATGAAGGAGTATCTTATTTCGACAACATCTTGAATTTTTTCCAAACGCCCACAAACATATTAAAAATGATTATTAAAACAGCTGTGATCATATTATTAGCACTCAGTTAATATAGAATACTCTTTGAAAATATTCCAAATATGTTCTGAGAATTTTACTATTTTAATTTTTATCTCTATAGAAAAAAAAAAGCTTAAACATCTCTTCCTCTGAGACCTTGATTCAAGGGTGAATTAAATGCTATGGCAAACTCCTGTATTAAGCCTAATTACATTTTCCCTAGTGAAAGATATAGACCAATTTTGTTTAAAAAACATGCTGATGAAGTGATTTTGAAATCTTTCTACTAGGGATGATCTAACAGTTTTGTAGCTGCTGTAAGAATTGATTGAGATATTAATAATTTTGGCTTATTTTTCTGTCTTTATACCTGTAGCACCGCCTGACCTGGTGCCACATCCACAAGATGATTCTTTGTTATTTTTAGTATGCAATATGTTTTACCTACCCATGACTTTCATAAATGATTAATTAGGATCTCTGGTATCTGTATGAACTTTATATTCTTTCTGTTTAATAGGCCAGCTAACAACATTAGCTTATATCTACTGTTGAATAGGAATTTCGCTAGTAAYACCAGCTAAATATGTTGAGCATTTTAGCTCTAGTTCAAGTTATTTTTGGAGACTCAACATTAAAAAAATATTTGAAGCTGTAAAGTATATGTTTGTCCAGAATCTGGATTTATCCCAGCATGGAAAGTAATCAGAATGTATTAGATAATTTTAAAAAAAGAACAGAGTTYGAATGAAACTTGAATTAACCTTGAATTAACATGAATTTTAAAAGACAGGGGRTAGCCAGCTACTGTAGAGTTTTTCTTGTCTTCTACAAACAATAATAACTTAGTAATAGCTTCCCTTAACTCCATTTATTCTTTATTCTGCCATAGATAACATGTTGTATTAGAACGGTTTTGGAATAAGTTATTTTACAAAATGCATGAAAATGAAGTTCTGGGCAGTTGTTTCTAACATAGGATTTCCATCCTGCCCTTTGGTGTAGTTGATATAATGATGTTTCCTGTGAATTACATGAATCACAGCAACTTTAAAATTTTTTTTTATAGCCCTACCTGAACCCATCCTTCCATCCCTCCAAAAAAATTACCCAGTAAGTGTTTCTTATGAATTATTACTACATCATATATGTGTATGAAACGTATMTAAAATATATGAATTCTTGTGTCTGTGACAGATTAAGTTAAACCTAGACTGTAAACATAGTCAGTGATACACTAAGCATTAGTGTGAAAATTGTCAGTTGCTACTTTTGATCATTTCTTTAGTGAAAACAATGAAAACAGCTTCTTTATATGTGTGAAAACTTTACACTTGGTAACTGGTGCTGCTCAGCAAATTCTCTCTATGCTAGGCTGCAAATGCTCCAGTATCTCCTGTAAATTTGACTTGCTTCTTAGTATATTAACTGCTGTTGTTTCCATCTGATTGCTATATATCAGAATTTTATAACTTCTGACTGCTGAGTTGCTTGCATCCTCCATCAGCTATTTCTTGATTCAGAGGATTAATTGTGTATGTATCCTGTGACCTCACAAAACTGTGCTTCAGTTGCCACACAAAAATCCCCATTTTTGGACTGTAGTGTCCAGGTTATACTGTGRTGTTTTCTAGAGAACTGTGCGGGTCTGTACGCTCTTATCCTCAGCAGAATTAAGGCTGTAACTAGTACGACTTAAACTAAGGAAGATTACCTAGAAATAACAGCTAACTTCTCACAAACTTGTCTGCGACAGAGGAGCTATTGCTGAATAGTTGACAGCAATGATTTGTGTAGAGGAATTTGGTGTGSCTTTCTCCTCACCTTTACTTATCCTACATCAGTTTAATTCTTCATAATTGCTATAATTTGGTCTTTATCTCTTTGTTTGGATAGTTGTGCTGARTTAGTCTCCAAAAGCTGTTCTTTCTCTTTTGCATACACTTCCTATTGTGCTGAAATGGGAAGATTTRATGTCACTGTGTATCAGGAAAAAATCAGGGAAAAATACTGCGACGTCAGCCATCCTAGGTAATCAGATAACTAAGATGCAAAAAAAGGCTTTGAGCAACAGTAACTTGCAGTTTTATTCTTATTTTATAATCCTTTTTTGTACTTTATTTTTTAAAATTTTATTCTTTGTTCTACTATGCATCTTTTGATCCCTTTGTTCAAGCGGAAATGTATTTGACAGTTCTTCATTTCTTACACAAGAAACTTAAATCTTTTTTTATTAGTAGTAGTACCCAATTTGGTAATTGCACTTGCCTAAAGCTCATGCCATAGTGTTTTGCTGCATGTGATTTAAAGAAAATAACTAAGAATCAGTAGCTTCTGTCTCTTGGTAACAATTATTCAAATAAGTTTATAGTTTGAACTGTGTAAATGTTTTTAGAGTACATCACAATTGCTTTAAATAGTTTAAATTACTAAAGCAAATTGAAAATTTTGAATTTGTACAAAATGCAAGGATTCTTGCACCCTGTRACAATGGTAAAACTTGCAGGTTCTTGTGTGCTTTCTCAAACACTGCAATAAGAGTAACCTTTTGTTTTAACATAGATTTGTGTTAGTTATCATGCGTTTGAGAGGACAGACTATACGTTCTAAGATTATTAATAAAATTATAATATATAGTCTATACCTGCTCACTATAAAAGCAGAAAATTATGCTAGAAAATTGCAGATATTTTATCTGATGTCTCTGTTAATAAAGTGTTTAAGTGTCATAAAAGTTAGAATTTCTGAATACTGATACAATGCGTAAATGTAAAGATGAAAATAAGGAATCCACTATAACAATTCTGGATTTATGTCCAGCTTACAATAGTAATTACAAAGCATGGGAAGAAATCAGTGTCCTAAGAAGTGATGAATTTTACTTCTGCTTGCAGCTGCTTAGAGCCATGCATCCATTCTCATGCTGCCCATAAATCCTGCCTCTCTCCTTCTGAGCAAAACCTTTCTACTTGCAGGCAGCTTTTTTCAGACCCAAATTTGCAGCTCTAACTGCAGCTTGAAGAGACTTCTAGGCTTTGAAAAACTGCATGTTTTAAATTGCAGATGCAATGTAGAAGAGAAATATATGTGCCTCAAATAAGAAGCCAAAGGCAGATCCTCTGATCCCCCTGACAGAGTGAGAAGTTCTGGCAGGCTCCCAGTGCTGCCCTGGCGTGGGCCRTGCTGCCCCAGGGCATCCTGGAAAGGTGCGAGTTGAGCAGGAGTGCTGGGGTGCAGCTGAGGTGGGAGCCCCTCATGATGCAGGTGTCAGTTAAATCCAGGTGGAGGTGGCTTTCCYCCTGTACCTGAGATTGGGAGCTTCAGTGACTGGCTTCAGCATACCTGTCGTTCTGCTGCGTCCCCTTCACAAGCAGGACAAAGGGATGGAGCAGGAGATGGGGTTGTGCTTAAGCTACTGTCCCTGCTTTAAAGCATTGGGAGTTGGTTCTTGGAGAGGTACAGTCTGCTCCCCATTTAAAATTGTTCCCCCTCCCCTCATATCTTTAATAAATTTTGATCTTTTAAAAGAATTTTTATAAATATTAGTGAAATTTAACTTATAAGACTGGAGAAGGGTAATTTTTGTAAATATATATGCATCTAGGTATGCATATATACAGTTATACTTTTTTAAGGAAAATTCTTATACAGTCAGAAGTAAGCTGATTTTGCATTGGAGTACCTTAATGTATGTACACTTGCATTGCTTTTCAGTGTGTGAGCAGAAAGGAGAACATGTGTGAGCCTGATACATACTGTAGCTTGAACATGGTGCATGCTACTGTGCACTAGTGTTTCCTTGAGGAACCAGCCAAACAGGAGGAGGAGAGGTCTGGGAAGCAGGGAGAAAAAGGAAAAGGAACTAAAAAAAAAAGAGGGGTGGGGGGAGAGAAGAAGGGAAAAAACTTTGTGGTCACTTTTTGTGGAGTATTATAAAATGATGAATAACTCAAAAATGATGGATAGCTCAATTATTTTTCTTCCTGACTTCCATCAGTTGTTAATTCCTACTCCATTTCTCAGAATGTTATGAGGCAAATGTGCAACAGGCAAAGGTAGGACTAGTTCTAAAAGAAATGGATTTTTTTTTTTGCCTTCTAGAGCAAATTAAAAAGGGAAAACCTGCAAGTCTACTTGAAACTGAGCTAATTTTAAGCATGCTTTGAAATTCTCTCATTGCCAGTCTCCCTGAGGTATATTATCTGTAATCTTACCTTGCTGCATTTATCTAGTTATTTGTTGAGTAGTAAGAACTGAACTGTTATCCCTGTTTTAGTATAGGTAAATGAACTGGGATAGACTAATGAGGGTTCATGCTTTGCCTGTGGCAAAGCAGAATATCAGTCCAGATTTCCTGTGGCCAATCTACTGTCTTATTCACTGGACACGGAGCAATTGCACTGTTAAGAAATGACCGTAAAGAGGCTACATTGTAGGTTATTGATTGTATCTTGACAGAAACTTTCAAAAAGTCTTCCCTGTGTTCTTTCTCAGGTTAAGGCAATAATGAATATGGTTTTATGTGTAAAGTTCTAATCTGCAATTTCCTCTATAGCAATTCTGCTCTTTGAGAAGGACCAGATATTTGCTTTTTCTTTTCTGTAAGTGGTGATTAGTGATGTTTTCTTAATTTTCTTAATAATTTAGAATTTTTTAGTAATTGCATCCCTTCTACCCAGAGTAGAAGTCTTTGAAAGGTGTTCTGTTTTCTGCTCTTCAAATGAGTCCTTCAGGTTTGCCTCTGGTGCTTACATTACTTCTGATCAGCTGTAAATTCCACGGAGAAACAGACAAACTGAATATCTGGAAAAATGCCTTCATTTGGACTGTACTTCTGTAACAATGACCATTTTTAAAACAAATTTTTATTATAAAATTGCACATTTTTCTAGCTTCATGTCGTGTCAACAAATCTTACTGATAAAATATTTTTGGATAAAATGGTGCTTTGTATCTTGCCCTTTTCCTTTCTACTGCATTTAAGCACATACACACAGAGGCATGCAAGTACATATGTCTTTTGCCGTAAGTTTTATTACAGTAATAATGGATATATTGTCTTTTGCTATTTTACTAGCTCATTGCTTTCTTTATTCAAAATCCAATCAATGCAACACTGCTATAAATTAACTAATCTTGATTAATATATAGAAACATAAATAAAACATAGACAATATCCTTGCTTCTATGTTTGAATTGCACTTAATATCAAGATTGTTAAGAACAAGCAATATCTTTTCCAAATTAGGAATGGTACTAAAGAAGATAGTTTGTTTATTCTGAAAAATACTAACCCATAGTCTAKATTTTTAGTTGCTTAGTATATTAATAGCCTTGCAGTGACAGATTTTTCTTATATCTGAGAAATTTTYAGTAATTTGAATATATATAAAACATAAAGGAACACTTCAGCTTTTAAAAAGTGTCTACTAACACTAGTAAGGAAGTTTTTGGTATCAGACATGTGTAATAGTAACTTTGCTGCATTCCTGCTTTTATTGTTGAAGTTGACAGTTCTCATTCTTCTTTCTCCCCATGCATGGACAAGGAATGACTTTCACTCCTGTAGATGTATGAAAGATTGTATATACTGCACAATCCATGGAAAACTTCTGTTCCCCTTTTAGRTCTTTGAATGTATTGCATGCATCTCTTCACACATGCTTTCAACATGCTTTTCATGTCCTCTCCAGGCTTTTTTCTGTTCTGCTGGTCATAAGGTGTTAAATTCCAAGCTCTGGCAAGTGTCATAATATATATAAAATTCTATAATGTGAGAGCAAAAGCCCAAAGATTTTACAGCTGGAAACATGACTTTTTTTAATCAAAGATATGTTGCTCAAGTTACCAGAAAACTTTCCTGAAATTGACAAAAAAAGGACAAGGTTTTACAAATCTTACTTATTTGATCACTAACCTCATTCAACTCAGAAGAGGCATTGCTGGTGCAAACACAGAAATAGTGTGCAATATTTCCAGTATATTCTAGTACTAAGACATTGGAGACTCCTACCTGATGTTACTCTTAAAACAACAAAGTGGGGACGGAGAGATGCACTAATACGACTAAATAGGTTCCTACGTTTTTGTGCATCTTAAATTTATTTTCCTAAAAATTGATCAGACATTGTGGTAAAATAGAACATCTTGGCATTATCAACTTCTCAAACCCAGGTTTTCAATGGAACAAAAATGATATGATGGACAGTGTAGCAAATTTAATACAGTATTAGCTTACTCCTGAGTAACTTTGATGCTAGTGGTGGTTTTCTTTTTAGCAAACCTGCATCTTTTATAAAAGAAAAGCTTACTTCAACTTAAGTGATGGGGTCTGTTGTATAACTCACTTTGTATTCCTCCAGATAGCTAGGATAAAGGAGGTGCTGCCACAGTCTTTGAATGCATAATGTGTTAAAGCTGTGTGTGTGTATATACTTTCTGATTTTATTTTGACAGGACTCTTTTGATCCTACTATGCAGTTGCACCTAGTTCATCAAGCCCCATGCAGCATTCCTCCTTACCTCTCAAAAAATGGATCAAGTCTTGGAGATTTGCTGATAGGCTTCTTAAAATATTATGCCACAGAATTTGAGTAAGTATTAAACTCATCTTACTGTTTTGAAATATGTAAGATTTTGCTTTCTTTTGTTTGATACATCAGCATTTTAAGTCCCTTAAATAGGAAAGAATAGCAACAATGCAGAAGTGATAACTGACAGAGAAGAAACAATTGAAAAGAATTTAGGGCAGTGAGAATGCTGATAAAGTATAATTTAAAGTCTTTCGATTAAACAAGCTATTTATTCTGTAAAATAGCTGCCAAAAGTTAGATAGCTCTGGCCTTCTGAAATAGCTGAATTTTTATATATATACATATATATATTTAAAAACTGTATATATCTATGCAAAAAGAGCTACTCCTAGTTTTAGCATAAAGTATATCTTATGATGTGGAATTGCTTGAGCCCTAATAGTTGCAATCGTCTTCTGTCACCCCAAGTCAGTGAAAGTTGTTGTCCAGATGTCTCCTTACTTATAACTCTAACTGTGGTTATCATTAATAGGCCATTTTAATTTAGGAATTGTCTCATATCGTTTGCTAACCTGGTTGCTTTGCTAGGATTTTGGCATCTGACATTTTCTTGTGAAAGAGAAATAGAAGACAAAGTTATAAAAGAATCTGAGAAAACCATAGGTTATGAACACTTTACAAAACTACTAGTTGAGAATCTCTTACAAAGATTGCTTGTGCATATAAAACACTGTATGCTTTTATTTACTTATTCACTTTAAACAATCTTTAAGCTTTCCTTTAACATGTCTTGCAGGTAAGCGTTGTCTTTTGTTCTTAGAGATTTTGTTTGGGCCCTGTCTTTTTAGCTGTCCAGGTGCTGTTTGCTAAACCCATAAGTTATAGGATGGTGCTATGTGGTCCTTAAAAGCACATCTCCAAGTTTCTAATCTGTGTAGGACACTAGATGCTTCTTTTGCTACTCATATGTATAATGTTAATCTCATCAGAAAGTGATTTATTTAGTAAATAATTGTTCATGGTGAAAGAAGATTCTAGTTTGCCTATGCAAACTATCAGATAAGGTCTTGTCCAAATCTGTTAAAACAACAAAAAAAAAAAATCTAATTTGACTCTCCTCATTCATGTGCTTGTCAATATACAGTTTGGAGCAGATTCTTGGGAAATTGATTTCTGGGTTTTGTTGCTTGAAGTATCATTATCTAAACTGTTTGTAATCCCTGAATATTACTTTTTAGCAATGATTGTCATCTAAGGAAGAGAGGTTATCTSTATTTAATTTTAGCATGATGGAGGAACTTCTGACTTTTTTTTAGCTTTTCTTTTTTTAAAAAAAAAGTTTGAGGGGCTTAGTATAGGTCTAGGAGCAGAAGAAAAGGGAATCAAAGGCCTTTGGATCCTCTGAAAAAGACTGGAAAGCAAATGAAGATTTGAGGGTGTGGATACGAGAACCTACTAGAAGAAAAACTAAGACTACAAGTAGAGAATGATGATACGATAGTTCCTGAAGTCAAGAAAATATTTCAGAAAACAAACAGTGATGAACATATTCCAGTTTTTCCAACATTAGCTACCTGTTCAATATTTTAACTTTTGACTAGAGATTTTATACTAAGAACAACTACGGAAAGTACTCAAAAGTTCCGTGTTGAGAATATTATGCTGAGATATCATATCAGGAAATGACAGACTTAATACAGCAACCTGTATTATTTTTAGATATTTGTGCTATGGAAATAAAAYTTAATAAGTTCTTCTTATTAGTTGGCCATTGTCATCCATATATCCCTGATAACTTTAAAACCTCTTTCAAAGGAGCAGGATGGAGGCCTTAAAGATTGATATTAGAGTTTCTTAAAGTTTTAGGAAAACTGCTAATTAGTTGGAG
The DNA here is from genome assembly GCA_003342815.1 of Eudromia elegans. NCBI lineage: Eukaryota > Metazoa > Chordata > Aves > Tinamiformes > Tinamidae > Eudromia > Eudromia elegans. The sequence goes on along the minus strand of PTEX01000274.1, from coordinate 382,406 downwards.
GTGAAAAATCCCAAATTTAGTGTCCATGCTCAGAAAAGCAGGTAGAATATAATGTTTAAATATTTCATTTGCCTGATAGGCAGTCACTAAGAACAAATGTAGTTCCAAGCTATCCATAGTATACATTATCTTGGCTTTCTGTTTGCTGACAGAAACCATGTTTGGAAGAACAGAAATATTATTGCAAATGGGAATTAGAATGAGAGTTAAATGCACATAACACAGGGCTCCTAGTTCTGCCTTTTTGGCACTAATGTTTTTATTCCTGAACATGTAGAAGATTTTTATTGCTGTAATCGATATTATCATTCTTTGCTTTTCCTGCAAGACACTTAGTAGTACCTTTTTGTGCAGAGTTCTTGAGATTGAATTCCAGGCGACATGACTACTAAGGTCACATATTTAAGTGACCTGTACTGTGCCAGTGAACTACTAGCTATTGAACTGTATTTTTATAAAAAAAAAAACTAAAGAAAATACTACAATAGTCACACAGGTAACATTCATAGATTCCTATCTATAAAGTAGAATGCGACTACATGGTTTGATAACATAGGATGTTTTGCTGAAAGAACAGCCTGCAGTCAAGAAGGATCAGATAACATGTGAAGATCAATGATTGGAACAGAATGAATCACTGAAGTATCCTGCCTGCAATGCTCAACTGTTAGTGATACACTTGCATGTATTGGTTGGGAAGATGGACATGAATTATTTTAAATTTTTCCCTCGGTCTAGCAAAGGCCAATAGGTATTTCCATTAAAAACTAATGTTATTTGATGCAGTAAGTAATACTTACTGGCAGGATGGGAACAATGAGTAGGCCACAAAGGAAGAAGAGCCTTTCATGATGTGCAGCCTTAAAGAACTTCATCTCCTTGTGTTATGTTTTTCCCTTTTGCTATTTCATCTGCTTTATTTCTTTAGGCTATAAGTTCTTTCAGAGGAGACTGACTACCAGTAGTTACACAGTGCCTATCCAATATTCCTACTCTGATTTTTTTTTTCTCTCTGTATTGAAAGTTACTGTTCTCCATAAGTTATAAGTAGCATTATTTGGAAATTGCTGTGTGTTTTGGACTTAGTCACCACATCTGGCCAAGCTTGCAGTGGTTGTTAGCCACCTTGWGTAACTAGCCGGCCCTAGCGTTCAAGTCGCAGGGTGTGTTACATTTCACATGATTCAGCAGATAAAAGTATGCATTTAGCAGAGTTCTAGCATTCAGGATTTCTCATTATCAGAGTTCTGATTATGCAGTGAATCTGATAAAGCAGAAAAAACGCATGGAGGTGTTCCCAAAAGAACACATTTGGAAGCTTGTCCCATGTTTACCAGGCCCTCTGAAGAGTGTCTGATTTCACTTGTGCAGCTCTGAGTGAAGGCAGCAGGTTTTTGCTTGGCTGGCTTTTTACAAAGTGAGACCTTGAAGCAAGGCCTTGCTTCTCTTTCCTGAAAATATTGTTAGGGAACTARTGATCATCATTTGGGCACTTGGGACCCTACTTTTTTTATATATTTATACAACAAAGTGTTTGGTACCTCACAGTATTTCTGTTTMTTACCAATGTGGTCTACTTTGAGAATTAAAAAAAGAGAGAGTRATGAATTATAATGAAAATCCACTTTGCTTTGAGTCTTCAAATGCTAGAAATGGTCATCAGCACCTATATTGATTTTTAAAGACTAGAACAAGAGAAATACAGACTTATATAAATAAGTAATCCAAGATATCATGATGTATGCTTCATGTACTGTCCTGCAAGCTTTTGAAATAGCCCTCTACCCCCCAAAAAAAAACACTATTCATGTAGTAAATAGAAGAATAATGCCTGTGTTTTGCTGAGGAAGTGCAGTTATTCAAACAGCTGACTTTCATAAGTAGCTTTAATCATGAGTTGTTTCCAAACTAATTTGTAGAATCTGTGGGGGCAGACTATTAGCTAGTGCAAACTCTTATCACTATTGACTTAATGGAGTTATGACAGCTGAGCTATGACCTAAGAAGCACAGAATTCTTCCAGATTTAACTGATGATTTGCAGATTGTATTTTGATTTACAATGGATGTTTACATAGCTGCAGGAATGTTACTCAGCCAAGTTCTTCCCTCTTTGCAGCATATCAAAAGATCCGTATTGTCAGCAGTTCCAGTCAACTGCGCACAAAACATTGCTCCTGGCAGCAGTGCTGCCCCCTTATTTCTAGCCCTTACCTAATGGCGGGGGAGTGGTGACCTGCTGTTGGCATTCCCAGCCTTTTGCTGATATAGTGGTTTCCTGGTTTAGTTGAGAACAGCTGGGAACTGGCTGTGTAGGATTGGTTAAGATTATAAAACTGTAAATGGTTCCATTTGGTTGCCAATATTTTTGACCTGTAGCTGTGCCAAGCACATATATCTAGTATTTTTCATTGTTTCCCTCTAAACTGTATTGCTGTTTCCTCTTTGGTTTACTTTGGAAAGTAGGTTATCTACAAATGTGTATTTGTTGCACTGGCACTACAACTGTAGAGGATCTAACATTTGGCATGTATAAAGCTTGACTGCTTTCTAATAGGTTCCTTGCAGCGGGAATGCTGATCAGTAACTGTGCTATCTCTATTGGCCCATCACATATTTTGCAATGAAATACATTATGTGACTTAATCGGGGCTTACATTCTTTACTTTCCTTCTTYCCCTGCAGAAAACAGTGAAAGATGGATTTAAGGCGTTAATTTCTTCTGTATTTACAAAAAAAAAAAAAAAAAAATCAGTGTTCAAGGTGACAGTGGTTTCTGAAAGAAAATCATGAATATATGCTACTCATAGAAATCCATACTATTCTGTTTTCCAGATGTTTTCATAAATAAATCTGTTGGAAAAAAAATGTTTCTTGTTTCCTACCCATTATTCCTTACTTATATTGTGAAGATTAAACTGTTGTACTCTTACAGGTTATTGAAAATGATTGTGCTATCTGTATCGGATTGTGTTAAAAAGATGTCAAAATACTGTTACTCAAAATCAACATTTTATAAGGTCGGTAAACTGTTTTTCTTTTCCCTAGCTGGAACCATCAAATGATTTCAGTTCGTGAGGCCAAAGCTATGCCAAGACCTGATGGTAYTGAATGGAGAAACAAGTATATTTGTGTGGAAGGTAAAATGTAAAACTGCATTGTTATTTTTGACTATTAAAACTTCACTTGGACTTGGACTTTACCTGTCATATTTAAATGTGACTTTTCTGTAGAAAACAGTGTTATCAGTGTAGATTGTTCTGTGATTACATAACAGAGTCTCTCTAAAAACATATGAGAAGGAAGCTTTAAGTTCTATAAGGTTTAAAAATAGTTCTCCTGACCTTTTCTTCAAGTGGACTCATTATCTTGTTACTTTTGGAACAGAGATGAGGATTTTGAGAAGTAATGGTCTTTGTGACAGTAATCTATTTTTTGCTGATCTGTGAAAAAGTGATGAATTTTTCTAAGTTTGAACTGCTGCAAAAACACAGTGGGCATATAATCAGCTTCCTCTCTAAGACTGTACTTTTCCAGTAATGTTTTGGCATCATACGTTCTCGTGACTGAATGTGCACATGTTGGTCCCTTTGTGGCTCCTTGGCTTATACAGTTACTGTGGTGACATTTGTGATGTTCTCTGGAACATCATCAACAAGGGATCAACTAGGACTTCCTTTTGGAGTTGCAGCTTTTGAACACTAGCTTCACTGTATGTGTGAGCTGTTCTGTGTCCTCTTGATGTCTTAGAGCTGCCACAGGGAGCCTTCATGGAGAAGAAATATGAACAGTTTGCAGGCATAGGAAATATGAAGCTTGGAACACGAAAAGAAAAAATAATACGTTAAGAGATGGATTATGATGTTAGAGGGAAGAATGAAAACAGGAATGAGACTGGGAACTGCAGTGTAGAAAGGAAACAGTTAATACAGGAAAATAAGAAAGAAATGAGCACTGGAAGGCAGCAAGTGAATGGAAATCAACTGGACAAGACATCATGAATAAGGAACTAAGGTGGAGTGGAGACTGGATTAGAAATATACTGAGGTGATGAGGAAAGACCTAGAATGAGGGAGGAGGCCTTGGCCCTGGGTCTCATTGGGAGACTTAGTTAGGATGAGGAGGTGATGAGTGATATTTTAGGGTAAATAAGGAACAGAAATAATTGTTACAGAGTAGGAAAACTTGGGAGGGAGGAAGGCAGTGGCTACGAACATATTCCCTAGTTCTTGAAGATTCATGTGTGCGCTTGCCCATGATTTCTTCCATTAGTACTGCTCTCTGCAGAATATACTTACCTGCTTAAATACTTACTTAAATAGAATCTCAGCACAGAAATTAGGCATTTTAGAGTGTGAATTGAATGTGCTTGATTACATACAACTCTTAAGAAAGTACATGTTGCATTTGAACTGTTGAAGCAGCAACTGTCTGTAGCTGACACATCTGATTCCTTCCTGTGGCTACATGCTTCAAGATTTTATTAGTGTGGACATGATCCTCACATATCAAGTTTCTATTAATAATTCTGAAGGAAAAATTTAGGTTTCCTGCTTATATTCAAAGTAGACCTCATATCTATAAGACCTACTATAGTGAACTGCTTTAACCAAAAATAGGTAGGTAGTCCTCTGTATAGAAAGGAAGAGAAATTTTGAAAAGTATTCTAGTTTGAAAGTCTCTGTAAACTTTATCTGTTTAGTAGGCTAAAATTGTAGTAGTTATTACTTATTGAATATTATTTATTTTTAAAAGTATAGCTTGTATAAATATGCCATCAAGTTGCCATCATTCTACATATAGCACTATATTTAGGCTTGCTGAAAGAAAAGAAGTTCCGCTTTAATTTCTTTTAATATGTCTTTATACTGRTTCTCACTTGCATTTCTGCTGTTTGAAAAACAAACACAAATGTAGTATTAGCATTATGGTGATAATCAAGAATGGTCACTCTCAGTAACCATTTGGAAACATCTCCTAGCAGAAGATCTAAACTGCTAGTGACTATTCTGGTTTAGTTTAGCTCTTGTCTATGTCAGATAGTATCATATCCTTTTGAAAAAGACACATTTAGGGAAAAATAGGAATTTGGCAGTTTTATAAGACAATTAATTGACAACCWTTTAGGGAAAACTGTCTATGCTGTGCCTAATTCATGCCTATATTTATAAATCTTTCATCTCCATAAGAACTTAATACACATTAATTTCTAAAAATAATTCTTCAGAGCTTTATTTGCAGCTTTGAATATTTATGGTTTCCTGTATTTTTATTTGGGAGTATGATGCCTTTTCCTCAAGTATCAGCGTTGAAATTATTCATCTTCTAAAACTGCTAACAAACTACCTAATGAAGCATTCTCACTGTCCTCATGCTTAGAAAATGKTAGCAGTGTAAATAGTGACCGATTGCAAAATTCTTGCTGTGTTTCAGGGGATGAGTGTCTCTTAAGAGTTAGTAAGTATGCAAGAAGAATACAGGGAAGATGCGAGTCAGCTTTTGTGGCTGGGAAGAGTGCTTTTTTTTCCCCCCACTGTCAGTTTTAGAAGATTGTACAGTTTTGCTCTTGTTACTTTTTAAAAACATTACTTTGATACAAGATTAAATACGTAAACATCATAGCATTAAAGAAACATCAAATGTAGGAACTGCAGAAGTACTCTACTGCTTCACGTGTAAGGGATATGGAATTCTTGTAGCAGTAGCAAATAGTGCGACTGTCACTGTATCAAATTATCTGCCTAGAATTAGAGAGCTAGATACTTTTTTATTATTTGCTTATTTGCTTGCCAGGTGTTGTGATCTAGTATGATGCTGCAATGTACGATGCACTCTAGATTAAAATAAATCTGTGTGGAAACATCCATTAAAATACTTAGTAAGTAGTTTAAAGAAAAACCTTCTAGGAATATGCTAAATGCAATTTTTATTGCTTGGAACAATCTCCTTGACTGAGAGTTTAAATAGCTTTCATATTAAAAGCCCAATGCCATGGAACATTTTCAGATTAAAAGTCCCAGTAATACCAAAATCACTTCCAAGGTGTGCTTAATGTGTGTCTCTAAATGAAAACAATTCATAACCAACTCTATAGAAATTGAATTACTTTATATAAGAAGGACTTCTGTCATTCCCTGGATTCTAAAGTCTTTTCAGGCATTCTATCAGTCTAAAATATGCCACATTTATTTAAGCATTTCTCTAGTATCGCAGAATCACATAGTATGGCAAGAAAAAAAATGTATAAAATCCATTTGCAGTGTTTTGCAACGCATAGTCTTTGCATCTCAGTTCTTCAGTATTGGCTTATTTATTGTAGTGTAGGCACCCATCTCGGCAACAAGTATTACTTTTAAATCTGTCAATATATTAAAAAAAAATCTGTCAACATAACTAATTATGTTGGCAAAAAAAAGGTTGGCATCGTATAAATTTTTGGCCTGTTGGAAACAAGAGGGAAACCTCAAGTTGTCAGCTTGTGAATAGATGAAGTAGAATAGATTTTGAGTAATAAAATATGTATTTTATAGCTAGGTTTTTTTTTACATAAAGTTGTAAATATTTTACTTTAGTTTTTGTATTTCACTGATTGAGTGACGTGAATCTGAAGTGAACAGTTCTAAGGAGGGATATGTACAGTATCTTCCAAAACATTTTATTATGTCAAATCATATTCTGTAGGTCAGAACAAACTACTAAACAGTCACAAATAATTACAGATGCATGAATTCAGCACAGCCATGGTATATTTTGGAAATAATAGTCTTTTTTATTATGAATTACATAATATTAGAGTGTTTGAGGGGAAGAATGATAATATGTATACAGAGAAATGCAGAAACAAAGTGAGCTCAGTTGCTTAAAACTCTCTTGGCATGTAATCATATGTTAACTCCTCTGTGTGTGTGTGTGTTTTTTTTGCCTGATTGCTTGCTCAGTGAAGATAGCCTAACATTAGCGTTCATAACGCTTTTAATGTTTGTGTTTGATCTTGCAGAGCCTTTTGATGGGACAAACACAGCTAGAGCTGTACATGAAAAACAGAAGTTTGACATTATCAAAGATGAATTTATGAAGGTAAAAATTGCATCCAGTTAACTTTTCCAGTAAATTTGGTATTCAAGATACATATGTGGGTTTTTTTAAACACTGAGGAATCTATTTGTCTCATTGCCATTGAGATGGAGTTTCATTATGCACTGTGGTTAAAATGGGCTCTGYATAAAGAAAGGAAGTTTGGGGCAATTATTTGCAGATTCGTAGCCTAACAGATATGACAGAATTTTCCTGGAATCCAAGATAGAACACAGAAAGACCTATTTATAAGGTCTGGAGATATAAGAGGATAATGTTTTATATCRGGCTCTTCTGCATGTGTGAATTTGAGACAATCATTTTTCAGTTAGAATATCAGTGTTAAGATATCATCATTCTTATCATAAAGAATGTTAACATCTCTGTCTCCATGAATGCTCTTTCTTCTTGAATAGACATATATTTGTCAATGGTTCATTACATTTTGAGTATCTTTGAATTCTTCCTCTCCAAGAAAGAAATCTCTTTTCAAGAGAGGGGGAAAAAGTACCAACTCTCTTCTTGTGGATCTTTGGGGCTTAATGCTTACAATGATATTTAAGTATTAATGACACAGAAGACGATTTAGCCTTTTAAAACCTTGTACTTTTTTCCTAGTCTTGGCAGATATTACAAGACAAGAAAGACTTGAACTATATATTACCTTTAAGAACAACTATACAGAAAAGATAACCGACTACTTTCATTTTCCTCTTTATTGGATTCTACTGAAATAAAGAACAGTATCAAAATCAAGATCCAGTTACCCCATCGCTTTTTATGATGTGCTTTTCTCTTTAGACTTTTGTTAAGAAAATCTTTATAAGAAAGATCACATATTTTATTATTGACATTTGTTAATACAGCTTCAATGCATTCAGTTCCAAGACAGATTTTTCTGAAAAAGTTTGCATTGTTGACTTCTAGAAGAGACTGATGTGACTCAAAAGCAGCCCACAGCAGCCCAAAACTATTTTAAGGAAAGTATTGGAATATATTGACTTCTTGTTTCCATAATGTGTGTAATCATAAATTCAGACACACTTAACCATGAAATAAAGGAATTCAGCGCTAAGCAATGTACGACTCTGACTGTATCCTTAAGGCACTGCACTCACTTTAATGAACATATAGCCTGGGCTTTCTATCTGCTTAACCCAGTATGCACTTTTGCTCAACTTGGCACCTTCCAATTCCATTTCCCTCTTACATGGAACAACATGCAACAGTTTATGAAAATTAAACCAGATTATATTTGGTAATGTTCTCGATACCAGGAACTGTGATCTAAACCGGAATTTTCAAACAGCAGATCTACTACAAAGAAGTTGAAATAAAAAAAAGATGAATCAATATATGTAAATACTTCATATTGACATAGTCGTCCAGATACCTTTTAGCACTTCCTTTTACATATTTGTAGTAGTAGTGATGTCTGCAAACAAATACTTCCCTCTGCTACAACAAACTGGAGTTTTGTTTTAATTTTGTGTAAATATTTGTAAATTGGTCAGCTACTGTAAATTAAGCAATTTTGAAAATTTTAGCTTTTTCAAACAAAGTCATGAAACTTTTTAGACCTGCTGTAGCACAGTTTGTGCCTCTTGTGTATTTGTTATTGAAGACCAATTCATTGTTAAAACTGTACTTAYTGTCAAAATTTTTTTAAGTTTAATATTTTGTATGGTGTCTTGTGGAATAAAATTTATATGGAAAATACAGCTCCTTTTTCTAGTTTGATATTTTGTAYTGGATATTTTAAATATTTACTATTTCTTATAACTATGTAGAAAAGAAAATGCTATGTATAAGTCTAGGTCCTTTTTTAAAAATCATAAATTTCTATAGGTCTGTTTTGTACTGCATGTGTGTACAAGTAAATATTTTAACCCCTACGGTTTCTAAGAAGATTCTGAAAGTCCTTATAACAATGTAAAATAGGTGTGATGAGGTTTTTTTGGGGGTATTGTTTGTTTGTTTTGGGTGTTTTGGKTTTTTTTTGGTATATCTTTTTACTCAGGGGTTTTGAATTTAATGTTCAGAAATTGTAAACTCTGCCTACTGTGAGGTTACTTAGTGCCTAGTCTTGATTGGGATCTGGTCTATCTAATATTTTGGCTTGATTCTACAGTTTAAGCAGTCTTTTTGGTTTTATTGGACTCTGGCAATCCATAAAAACATTCTCATTCTGTGTCACTGCTCTCCCTCACTAATTCCTCCTCTCTTAGTAAGGTAGTAGACTTGGTCTATTTAATTAGTAGAATTAGATTAATGAAATCTTCACCTTATAAATGCCCTGKTTTTTGTGAAAAGCAACCAAAGTTTCTTAGTATAGAATCATGTCTGCATTCTAACATGCGCTGCAAACACAAGATGGATTTTTATAATATTTCTATAATGTGTCCTCCTTTTAAAAGATGGTGATGGYTCTTTGTTTACAAAATTTTCTCTAAATAAGATAAGCCAGGCAGGGATATTCATGTTTAAACTTGAAAAAAAATGCATTTTGAGTGAGCTGGATGTGAGGTATGAAACTACATGTATCTCTCTCATAAGGCTTCTCAGATGAAAACTTTGTGGCAGAAAGAAAGATAAGTGTGCCCTAAGGAATTAATACACACACTTCAAATTATTGCACTATATTTGAAACTACTTCTTCATATCTGCTCTAAAATAGATACAAGTATGTTTTTCCTGCAACCTAATAACTTCTGTATGTCTTTTGCAGCCTATGCACCACCTGCTCAGTGGTTCTATTAATACACTACAAGATCTGTGACTATAGTGACCTGTGCATTTTAAAAGAATCTTATTGCAATTCTTTTTTTAATTTGGTAAGCTGTATTTATAGTCAGAAACATGAAGACCAGTTGGTAATTTTTCCCARATGTGGGGAGATTGGCATGTTGCATCCTCTAACAAAAAACTCGCTCTTTGTTTACTATGTGCTAGCCGAGCTGCAGGAACTATCCACTGACAAATGCAAGGTGGGGGCCTTGGTCTGGCCCAGTGGCCACAGAGTTACTGCCATAGTCCTGTGTAAAATAAGCTCTCTGCTATTGGCAAGTGGTTCATCTGGCAAAAAMACAGAGTGGCAGTAGTCACATATGGTAAAAAGCAGCCTGAGTGACTGAGAAAATAAATCTTTTACAAATTCACATTGTAGTATTCCTCCCTCAAGCCAAACAAAAGCAGCAGCACTTTCTGTGGAAGTGACAACCCAACAAGCAGTGAGTGTAATGAGAGTTGTTGCGTAGTGGGCTGTAACTTTCAACTGGAAGTATCAGACTATTACAATATAAATTGTTTTGGAATGGGGTGGAAGTTATATAGACTGAAGGTGTGTTGGGAGAAGATTTAATGACCTGGATTTTTATCTACTCTGGGCAGGTATCCAGAGTGAGAAATCTACTAATAGCCATCCTAAATCTCAGTGTTACCACAAGTTTTCCCTTTCTCCACTTCAAAATAAAAGCCTTTGTGTGCCCCCCATAGGACTAAGGAATAGTCTTATGGAAGACCTTCTGCAAAAGTTTTCTTTTTCTTTTTTCCTGATTGACCACGKTCTCAGTGTTTGTGCAAGATGACAGCATCTCTGAGGCTTCGGTGGCATAAAGAAAAATGCTTTGCTTCAGCTCAAGTGTATTTTGAACCAACTTGGGAAAGGAACATAGCATCAAACAATGTGTATGTAATGCAGTCTGTGTATTCTAAAGTGTTTTAATATTTTAAGAGGTTGTTTTTAAGGAGTCCTTTATGAAGAATCCAATGTATAATGGTTTTGAGATCAAACAGAAGCGTGGCAGAGTGATTGGGGAGAAATAGGATTAAATGTTTATCTATCTGTCTAGTACATGGATGCAAGAGGAAGGATAGTCAAGTACCCTTTGTGTAGAGCCTCCTGAATGCCTATTTAGAAGCTGTGCTTCACTTGGACTTAGGTTTTTGGACCGAGTTCTTGGTTTACTTAGTGTTAAATGTAAGTCTATTGGAAAACGCTGCTCTTGATCCAATGGGTGGTTCTTGCTTTGGGGCTCTCGTATATGTTTTGTAGACTTGTTAGGAATCCTGTTGATCTGTTAATCTCTGTCTGTACTGATATACATATTTCACTCACGTTTATTATACAAAGAGTATGGCGCTAGTAAAAAGCATGAAAGAGCATGTTATCTTACTCTACTTACAAGTCTAAGTTGTGAGAACTACTGTAGCTTTGAAAATAATTTGAATGGGTCCAGGTAGAAGGTTTGTCRCCTTCCTTTCGTTGTGTTGAAGATGAAAACAAAACTTATGTAATGTACATATTTTACCTCTATAGGAATTTCTGCAGGGCTGCAATACTGTGTCTTCCATAGGTAAGGACTACCTTAAAAGCAAATTCTCCACTGTGCTGTGTTCCCTTGCACTGTGCTCCTGAGAAAATCTGGAGTATAATTTTAGTGTCTTTCCTAGGATAGTCACTTAACAAATGATGTTTGGGTATAGAGTATGTCTTGTAAACAGTGCACTGCAGGCCTTGGTGAATGAGTGGGGATTTTTTTTTTGTACATACTGTTTAGGAAATATTTTGCAGTGTGTAAATTTATCAGGAGGATTTAAATTTTGCCCTGTAGGGAAAGCCTGTACGTGGAAATACCAGCTTGGGTATTTCTATTCTTACAACTCTAGGATGAGTTTGGTGATTCATTTACAACCAGCCATTTATTTGAAGATCCAAAAAAAGGAGAAATGGGTATAGAGTTATACTGTGTATACAATATTTACACTTGAAAGCATGTGGAAGTTCTTTGTAAACCAAGTCTAGCTATGTCTATGTTATATATATATATATAGGCTAGTACAGTTTGGAAATGTTTCTATTTCGTCTGTGGAAAGCACTGTGTTCTGTATGAAAATGGAGAATAATAAAGAAAAAAAGGTGACTTAAACTCTACCTAGAGGTACTGGTTGTCTTTGCTTCCAGCCCCTTGGAGGAGAGGAAATTAGACATGCCCTATGATTGAGCATCTCAGCCAGTTTAGGGGGTTCAAGTGCATTCCTTGCACCTTGCTAAGAGGTATCYGATGCACTGTAGTTTTTAAGAGTGCTGGGTTAAACACACGAGTGCCAGGCTCACCCACCGGGAACTCCATGCACCCTTTCCACGGAGCCGAGCCCAGCAGAGCCTGTCTTCGCCGGCCTCCCAAAGAAAACGTTTTGCCGGTGTCCGAGTCCCGGGGCCGCGCTGGCTCCCACCACGCGCCCTCCTCGCGGCGGTGACGGCGCCGTGGGTGGCCCCGGCCCGCGCTGCCCGGGTTGGTTGGTGCTAGGAGCCAGGGCGCGAGCCGAGCCGCGGCTCTAACGTTGCCACCTGCTATTTAAAGCCTGCCCTGGGTCAGGAGCAGCGAGCAGAGCGCTGCCGGGCATGACAGTTGCTTCAGGCTACCCTGGGGAGGACAGGGTCGGGGGTAAAAATCACCGGCGCGGGCCTGAGCTACCGGCAGCATGGAGGGTCGCCGCGGGGCCGAGTGCGACCGTGCCTCCGAGACCTCCTCTGTGCTAGAGGATGARGAGGAGGAGGAAGAGGAGGAGGAGGAGGAAGAGGAGGCTGTGGATCCCGAGGAAGCGGAGGAGCTGACTAACAGGTACGGCCTCCCTGGGAAGGCAGCAGCCGTGGACGGAGCAGACGGTGTCGGTGCRAAGTGCAGCTCTGGGCCCTTGCTCCTGCTTGGGCCTAGTTTGGGTATTGTTCTGCTCCCGTGTCCCCCCCACACACACTTTTTTAAACTTGTTTTCCTCCTTGTTTTTTCCCTTTTCCCCCACGACCATGGACGCGCATGGGTGCCCTTAATGGGGCGGTTTCTGGTGACCGGGCCGTATCCGAGTTTGGGGCGGTGAGCGCTGCCCGGGGAAGCACTCCAGGGAAGCTCTGCTATTTCGGGAGCGGCACGGCGCCGCCTCACAAGCAGGGCCCGCGCCTCCCTCCCGGCAGCTCCGTCACACGCCGGGGAGCCGCGTGCGAGGGCCTCTTCCCTCTACTGCCCGGCTCTGCCCCCTTCCCAAAAACGGGAATTTTGCCTCAGTGCTTCCCACTGCGAGTGCGGATTCAGGCGCCCGACATGGGGGCTGCATCAGGAGCTTCAGACCGAGCTCTTGCATCAAGGCCGCTTGTCACCCCAGTGCCGCGTCCCCACTGCAGGGGAGGCGGCGTCGGAAGCGGCTCCCGTGGGAACTGTGGGCCCCGGCTCCCTCYGGAGCTGCTGCAATCGGATCCCTGTGGGGGCCAAGGGTGCGCCTGGCTGGATCACATTGCACAGCGCTGCCGTGTCCCAAGCAAAGCCGGCCCGCTCCAACTGTGCACTGAGCAGTCATGTTAATACTGCCCCTTAATAAACAGGGGCCATGCAGCTCATAAAATCTCTTGAACCGTTTATTTCCAGCCACTCTGAGYGTATCACTTTAGGAAACTCTTTCCTGCTTTACCCCTCTCTGTTGGCAGCACAGGAGGGCAGGAAAGCGGTGGCGTCTGCTCAAAACAAACCCTGCCAGGAGCTGCAGGAAGGGAAATGGAGGCCGGGACGCTAGGAAAGCGCAGGGAGAAGGAAGGACCAGTTTTCCAGAGAAATGGGTGAACACACCCAAAAGTGAAAGCTGATATTTTGGAGGGTCATTTTGCTTTATGGCTGCATCCCAGAAGAGGACGGACTGCGCTACTAAAAAGGCTGATTGCACATATGTGTGTAAAAATAACCAAGAAAACCAACAGAGGCTGAGGGGAAGCAATTACTCCTTGCAGGCAATTAAAACATGGTCAGTCAGGTACATATTCTTGATGCCATTTGCCACTAAATAGCAAACACTACTAATTAAATTTAAAGCGCTGGTAAGAGGCATGCTTGCCATGGATCAAAGCCAGCTCCCTGCCAGGCCGGAGGGCGGCCTTTGTTCGGGGCCTGTGTGCTGCCCTCATGGCCGGGAGCGTCTGCARTGTGAGCTCAGGGCTTGCCTCGCACGGATGTGAAACTTGGTGGTTGCCTAAATCACAGCAGTCGTTCCCGTTAGTTCTCAGTATCACGAGGAACTGTCCTGCCCGTTATCGATCCTTGCTCAGTGTGATGTTAAGATAGGTCAGAGCTTGCTAGAGAGGCTGTGCTTTGTGGTAACCGAGTGTATTTAACTATACTGTGCTACTAGCCTAATGGAGAGGTAAAATTTTGAGTTTTGGCACAGTCCAATAGCAGCTCTGAGAGCTCAGGAGCCGCTTATTAACATTAAATAAATGAGATTCTCTAAAGCTTATATTTTGTAATTGCCGCTGTCAGTATGTCTGTTGAGCTTTAGGTCTTTTCCAATGCATGCAGTCTGTGCAGAACTCTGAGGAAGGACTGGCCAGACCCTAAAGATGAATTTGTTCGGTCTGTTAAGTTAGTTAATAGTTGAGAAATGCGTTTTAAAGACTATTGCAGAACAGAATTCCTTTAGTGATTTGAAAACACCTCTTGGAGGAGATGTGTCCAATACCTAAACTTGGCTAAAGACAGTCTGTGCTTGACCCTGATGTCACTGGTTTATTTTTAAGCCCTTGGAGCTGCCTCCTGCTCTGCTGTTCCTGTTTTCCGTGCAGCTGAATAACACCTGATTCTGCAGAGCTGTGAGCAGCAGGAAACTGCTCGCTGCTGCCTCCATTTTCTATTGAACGGGTGTAATCTCTCTCAAGCATGCTAAATATTCCCGTTGTACAAAAGCAGAGGCCCAAGGTCATGAAGTACTTGCGGGTCGGCATGAGGGGCGGCTCCCAGGACGCTGCTCCCTCCACATCGCTGCCAAGCTCCAGGACTGGCCCAAGCTACCGCTGCTGCTGCTCCTCTGCCACCACTGGGGCTGTGATTCCTCTAGGAAACCGCCCACAGTCCAGAAGTTTCTTCTGAATGCATGCAAATATATCTATATGTGTATATAGATATATACATATATAAAGTAGAACAATAAAAGGGTGCTGCAGCCTAACTTTAAAGTTGCCCAACAGTTCATATCTGCCCATAAAGAGCAAAATAAGTTGGGGCTTTAGCAGTCGTTTCAATGTAATCTTGAAATTGTCATGCATTTTCTAATGCAGTGAGGTTAATATGGGGTGTCGGAAGAGGTTACCAGGATATACTGAGGCATCGTGTCCTTGTCTGTACAAATACTCTTCTCTGATGTTCAGCCTGGTGTGGCCCTTGGGTACTGTCCTGTGGGAGATGATCATCCTGACAGATGTCTGTTGTTTCTGGTGCCACCTGGAATTAATAGTTTAAATAGTGAAAAGATTTTGAAAGGATGTATGGTATATTTTTAGGAATATAGCAGGCATGGGCAGGAAGTTAACAGGTTTTAATTCTTCTTTTCTTAACTGTGAGATAGAAGTCCAACTGTAAAAGTTAATACCTACCCAATTTACCTCTCCACTAGAATATCAGCCTCTCTTAAACTTATCTGATTTGCATTAAAAGACAGCTGATGTTACATAGTTCTGTTCCCCTTTAGAAGGGACAGTTTGCTGTACCCTCTCGAGAGGGAAGTAAAAAAGATGTGGGAAAGGGCATTTCACTTCATTTTTCTCTCCCAGACCAGGGAGCTCCTGGGTTGGGTTAAAGCAGAATCCTTGCAAGAACAAGGAGTGAAGTAGCGCATCCCACGGGAACACATCTTGTTTGAGTGCTGCTGAGGTAGAGGTGATTTCTGTACACTCTATTGCACAGAAAATTAATTAAATTTGTCAGCCAAAACACTTGGGAAAACACCCTCCCCTCTGTGTTTTCAAGCTGTGTGTGCTGGTTGAAGAAAGAGCAAGGCAAAGTAGGTGTTTCTGACTGCAGCTGTTTATGAAGGACTGAATTTTATGCACATAATAATTTTCAGCTATTTCAAGCAAAGAGGCCAAATGTATACCTGTAATCAAGAGTAACACAGATGTTTTGTACTGTATTTGTGAATGAAACATGTGAAAAGCCGTGCTCTATACCAGGTAGTGTGGAAAAATGTTTGAGAGAATGATTATATTAAAAAAAGAAGCAGGCCTCTCAGAGCGGACTCAAACCCTGATGGCTTCCTCAGTACTAATGCTATTTTTTTGTTGTTTTTTTTTTTAATGAACAAGTCAAGTTAATATTATCAAGTTGTGTCACTGGCAAAGGGAAACAACTGCAGCAAAGTTGATATGGGTTTATTTGCTTTATATTATCCTCCGTTTCGGAGGTGGGTTGTTGACTGCCTGTACATACTGTGTTTTTGGCCTCTGTGAAGCCTCTGTTCTGCTGGCAGACACTGTGCTTTTCTTTCCACCAGCTGCTAATGCAACTTCCCAACATGAACTACTAAGGAATAGTCAAGGAATATTGAGTTTCAGTTTGTTACTGGTTACCTTTTCTATGCTCTATTGAAATAAGCACTGTGTCTATAAGAAGACATTTTAAAAATAGTATAGTGGTTTTAATGCCATTCTTTACACTCTTATTTCTAAGATTTCTTTTTTTCTAAACCTTCTCACAAAATGTTGCATGTCATAAGGCCTAAGTTATATTCATAAAATATGATTATTTCATAAATAAACAGGGACTCAGTATATTTTCATTGCTGAGCACATTATGAGCTACTTACAAACATCCATAGTTGTTTACACCTCAGCAAAGCAAGTATGAGTGTTGTTAAAATGCTGACAGTATCTTCAGTGCAAGGTTTAAATTACACTGTGAGATAACCAGGCACTGGAGAATAGGGCTCCAGAATCAGTTCGATCTCTCAGTGGTAAAACAAGGTCAGATCAAAGACTGTTTTCTCCTGCAGTCTCAAGAGCATTTATACATCTCCACCTTGTAGAAATAACCTTGCAACATGAAGTCCTACAAAAAACTATATAAAGTATATTTGTCAGAGAACGTTTAATATTGTTTATGACTGTGTTTCTTAATTTATGCACATGCAGTAGTTTTACACATTTGAGAAGTATTATCACACTAATGCATTGGATTTTATTGCAATTTTTTWACTTTTTTTTTCTCTTTTTTTAACTTTTTTTTTTCTTTTTAGTTTAAAGGATCTTATCCAGGATGAAGACGTGAAACCCAAGCTGCAGTACATCATGACTAACCCCTCCTTTTCTATGGTGACAGTTCAAAGTGAAGACAGTGGAATAACCTGGGAAACCAGCTCAAGCAGGTGTTCTACTCCCTGGACCTCAGAAGCTAGTGCAACTTCTGATCTTTATAGTATGGAAAGTTCACCAGTAGGTTCTCCTCCAGGAAAAGTTATCTTTATTATGGATGAAGGTAAGATTATTCGGAAAAGGAAACGTCGGCCTTCGAGTAGGATGATGATGCCTACAAATCTGAAGGGAGGCCAGGGCAATAAAAAACGTGACTTCTCTGGAATGCAGAGGCAAGAACCAAGAACTGTTCTAGCAGATGTGCAGGGCTCAGTATTAAATGTTGAACAGATGGAAGCACAAGATACAGATGAGGAAATGTTAGAAGACGAAGAAGATCTGGAAAACATTGCTGGAGAACCAGTAAAACGTGCTCCAATCAGATCAATTTTTCGAGAAAGCAAAATGAGAAAAGTAGGGCCAATCCTTGGAGGACCAGTAAAATCTAGAATCCAGCTTTTCAATTCAATTTTTGGAGGAACTGAGCCCCCTCCTGAAACCCTAGAAAAGACTACAATCCAGAGGTCTGGTTCAATTTCGGGAGAATCGGAACATTTTCTTGAAACATCAGTAAGAGAAAGATTGCAGAAGTTCAGTTCATTTTCAGAAGGAATACATCCTAAACCTTACCAGAAATCAAGAAGTCAAAATCTTGACACACCATCAGAGAGGAGGAGAGAGCAAAGACAACAGCTCTCATCACAAACAAATCAAAACTATTTGTCAGCTATGCAGCCCCTCAAAAAACGGCTGCTTAGCGAAGATGACATTTCATCTAAAACTGTTAAACCTTTTCAGATGAAAGATAAACCTAGGATGTTTTCAAAGTCTGGTGCAGAAGTAGCCCTTCAGCGTGAAGAAAGAAAAGGAAGGCAAGCTCTCGCTGAGACTCCAGGTCAGGTGTCTGTCTCCAAGTCTGGCCTTGCTGAAGAGGTGGCAAAGCAGCAGAGTTACCCACGCTCGTCTGTGGCCAAAGGAGGGGTAACACAGAGGTCGGCGGCCCTTCCATTAGATCCTGGTGATAAACCAGAGAAACAAACGCTGCTCCTCCCAGCTAGGACCCCAAACCAGAAACCAGACGCGTCACGGCTGACTGCGCCCACACTTCTGGAGGAACTGAAGGAGCGGGAAGTTCTGCCATCGTCTGCTCCAACAGATTCTGCTGAGGAGTTAGATGGACAAGCCCCACTTCCAGAATCCGTATTGGAACATCCCGAGAAAGAAATTCAGAAGTCAGCAATTGAGTCTCACTTACCTAGTGCTCCATCAGCTAAATCCAAATACTCCCTGCTATCTGAAGCAAAACAGGAGGATGTAACTCCTCCATCACCCAAAACAGAGAAAGAGAAACAAAAGACCCCGGTACCAGAGACCCCAGATGTTCATTTAGAGAAGCAAAGTATCCAGGCTCGCTCTATAACCACTCAGCCAGAGTCTGAAAAACAATACCCTCCCTGCTTAGTTCCGGAAGCAGAAGGGCAAGAAATTAAATCGTATTCACACATTCCTGAAAAAATAGAGTCAAAATATTTTGGCATTTCATATCCTGTTCATGCAGAAACACAGGAAACACAGAAATTTTCACCTATAACTACAGCAGATTTGGATCACAACATTAATTTCCCTGAACAAAACAAACAAACAGAGAGTGTGCAACTGGAAACTGAACATGCAGGTTTCTCGGGCACAACTGAAGTAACTGAGGAGTCAGAGAGACCACAGATGGAACCAGAGTATCCGGACTTCTCTTTTTCCAAAGAAGAAATAGAAGACTCGGAGAGCGCACAACCGGAGATGGAGCATCCAGATTTCTCATATTCCAGGGAAAAAACAGAGGACGTGGAGAGTACACAGACGGAGATGGAACATCCAGATTTCTCGTATTCCAGGGAAAAAACGGAGGACGTGGAGAGTACACAGCCGGAGATGGAGCATCCAGATTTCTCATATTCCAGGGGAAAAATGGAGGACATGGAAGGTGCACAGCTGGAGATGGAGCATCCAGATTTCTCATATTCTAGGGAAAAAATGGAGGATGTGGAAGGTGCACAGCTGGACGTGGAGCATCCAGATTTCTCATATTCCAGCAAAAAAACAGGGGATGTGGAGAGTGAACAACTGGAGCTGGAGCATCTAGATTTCTCGTATTCCAGGGAGAAAATGGAGGACGTAGAGGGTGCACAGCTGGAAATGGAGCATCCAGATTTCTCATATTCCARGGAGAAAATGGAGGACTTGGAGAGTGCACAGCCAGAGATGAAGCATCCAGATCTCTCGTATTCCATAGAAGAAATGACGGAATTGGAAAGCACGCAACTGGAGATGGAACATCCAGACTTCTCGTATTCTAGGGAAGAAATGGCTGAATCAGAGGGTCCACAGCCAGAGACAGAGCATCCAGACTTCTCGTATTCCAGGGAAGAAATGGCTGAATCAGAGGGTACACAGCCAGAGACAGAGCATCCAGAGTTTTTCTTCTCAAGGAAACAAAAAGAGGAATTGCAGAGTCCAGCATTGGGGATGGAGCACATGGATTTGCATTCCAGGGAAGAAAGGGTGGCATCAGAGAGGGCACAGCTGGACACAGAGCATGCAGACTTTACCTTTCCCGGAGAAGAAAGAGAGGAGTTGCAGAGTGCACCACTGGGGAAAGAGCATTCAGATTTCTCGCATTCCAAAGAAGAAATGATAGAATGGGGAGAAGTGCAGCGGCACAGGGAGCATCCAGGTTTCTCGTGTGCGAGAGAAGAAATGGTGGAATCGGAGAAAGCACATCTAGAGACAGAATATCCAGATTTTTTATCTTCCAGGGAAGAAATAGAAAAATGGGAGCTTGGGACTGAGCATGCGGACTATTCCAGGGAAGAATCAGAGGAACTGCAGAGTGCACTGCTGGGGATGGAGCATGCTGATTTCTCCCATTCCAGGGAAGAAATGTTGGCATCAGAATGTTCACAGCTGGACATGGAGCATCCAATTTTGCCACATCCCAAGGAAGAAGTGGTGGAATTGGTGAGTGCCCAGCTGGACACAGAACATCCAGCTTTCTCATATTCCAGGGAAAAAGCAGAGGAATTAGGCAATGCAAAGCTAAAGAAGGAGCATCTGGCTTTATCATATTCCAGAGGACAAATGTTAGAAACAGGGAATACACAGGTGGAAACCAAGCGTTTGGAATTTTCATATTCCAGAGAAGAAACAGGGAATCAAAAATCTGTTCCTCTGGAACTGGAGCACCCAAAGTTACTTTATTCTTACAAAGAAGCAGAGCAACAAGAAGCAGCCCAGCTCATATTGGATCCTTCGTGTTTATCAGGTTCAATGGAAAAAGGAGAGAAAGGAAAGACTACAGGACCTGGATTGGTGTATACATCTGGTGGGCCAGATTCCCCTGGAAGAGCTGAGACACAGCAGACTGGGTACCTAGGATCAGAACATTCAGATTTACCATATCCTACAAATAAAAGAAAACTGCAACAAATGGCACAGGTAGATTTGGATGATTCTCATTTGTCAGATATTCATGTCAAAGGAGAACACCCACAGCTAGTGCAGCCAGATTCACAATATGGAGGTGGGCTGTATTCYCTTGGCAACGCAGGGGAAGGAGAAACTACTCAACTGCAGTCAGAGCATCTAGATTCTTCATACTCTCCTGTGAGAGAAAGGCAAGCTAAAACTTCACAGCTGACCCTGCAACAAGCAGATGCATCATATTCCCCAGGCAGAACAGAACAACAAGAAATGTTGCTACCAAAGTCAGAACAAGCACATTCACCATATTCCTGTGGAGAAACAGCACAAGAAGCTGTGCAAAAAGATTTAGAAGGTCCTGAACCATCACGCTTCATTAGAAAAACAGAGCAACACGCAAAAGTACCATTAGCTTCAGAGAATCGTCATTTGTCATTTACTGCTGGAGAGGCAATACAAGACGAGATGGAGTCAGGATCTTCAGACTCCTCACATCCCACCAG
This sequence comes from Eudromia elegans, assembly GCA_003342815.1. Lineage (NCBI taxonomy): Eukaryota > Metazoa > Chordata > Aves > Tinamiformes > Tinamidae > Eudromia > Eudromia elegans. The sequence continues at coordinate 361,194 of PTEX01000274.1, read as the reverse complement.
CAAAACGAAGCCCTGGGAAGCATCATCCTCACAGCAGAAGTGTTTGTCCCCCTTCTCTTTCAGTGCAGCTGGTCAGCAGCAAGAAGGGACACCACTGCATTTGTCACAGCCAGATACACTGTGCTTCTCTGACAAAATGGAACAGCAAGTAGTACGACAAAAACTGGAACAACAGGAAACACCCCCACAGAAAGCTGCAGAAATGGAACCGGAGCACTCAGATTTGTCAGAAAGCTATGAGAAAGCAGAGCCACAGGAAATGGAACAAATAGATTTGGCCCAGGCATATTACTGTGACCAAGGAGGACAGCAAGAAATGGCTCAAACAGAGACAGCACATCTGCCCTTGTCATATTCTCATGGGCAAGGAATAGAAATAGAGATGGAGCCAGCATATCCGGAATGGGCATTTTCTGCAAGTACAGAAATGCAACAGGAAATGACAGAACAGAAATCAAAGCAGCCAGATTCTTCACACTCTGCTGGCAAAGTGGAGATGCAAGAAATAATACCTCCAGAGTTGGAGCAAACATATTTGCCATTTTCCACTGAAAGAATAGCACCACAGGAAATAGAAATGAGGTCAGAATATCCAGATTTGTCATGTTCCTTTGACACAGCAGAACAAGAGATGTTCAAGCATCCAACTTTACCATTTAGTTCAAAGCAATACCAAACTGCACCAYTGGCAATGGAACATCCGGGTTTTTCACCTGGCATCGATGAAACAAAACTAGGAGACACTGTGCAGTGGGAGTTGGGACATCCAGAGCTATCGTATTCTGTAGGAAAATCACAACATGAATCAGAATTTCAAAGTTCAGTAGAAACTCTGGATGAAGCAGCACAAGATGAAACTACACAAGTGAAATCTAAATATCCAAAACTGTCATATTCTGTTGATCAGATAGACCAACAAGAAACTTCACCATTAGATTCAAAATATCCAGATTTATCACATGCTGAAGAACAAGCTGCTCTAGAGTCTAAGTTGAAACACCAAGACTTGCCTAAAGTGACCAGAAAAAGGGCTCCAACAACAACTGCAAAAATGGAATCCACACATCCCAATTTGGCATACTCCCTTGGCATAGCAGAGCAGCCAGAAATTGCACCACAGGTAATGGAACACCCTGATTTGTCACATTCCGCTGATGAACAAAACCAACATGAAACATTATCTCTGGATCAGATGCATAGCAAATTTCCTACTGACAAAGGAATGTGGCAGCAAAACACAAAACAACAGTTAGAGAAAACAAAGTTTTCATATTTTGCTGGCACATCAGAGCAATTAAAACTTGCCCAACAGGACTTGGAACAAACAGATTTATCACTTCCCGTTGACAAGCCAGACTATAAAATTGCCCAGCTGGAAATGGAACATGTTGGTGTGTTATATCCTCCTGACAAAACAGAGGTGCAGCAAGGAGTACAACTAGAATTAGAGCAAACAGGTTTAACTTACTCCTTTGGAAAAAGAGAACTGAAAACAGTGGAGCCAGAAATAGAACATCTCGATTCAGCACTTTCTGTGGGTGCAGTAGAAGAGGAGGCCGTGGCCCAGATGAAGTTGAGACAACCTGGTATGTCTTATCCTGTTTCTGAAACAGGAGCACTGCAAACTGTACAATTGAAACCCAAACACCCAAGTCTAGCATATTTGACAGACCAAGTGCAGAAGAGCACTCAGCCGAAGGTGGCAAAACCAGATGTGTTACATGCCCATGACAAGACAGAACCATGTCCACCTACCCAGCTGGAACTGGCCCCCATGGACTTGTCATCCTCTGCTGACAAAGCAGAACGGCCAGGGAGGTCATACGTAGTCTTGGAGCACCCTGATACGAGTCATTCTGTCAGTGCAGCAGAGCATCCACAGGCTGCAATACTAGGAAGTGCAGATGTCTTCTCTGATAGTGAAAAAGCAGAGCGAAAAGGAAGATCAGAACTAGAGCTGAAACATCCTGATTTGACATATTCTGTTGATAAAACACAGCCACAAGTTACTACACAGCTGAGCTTAGGAAAGCCAGATCTCTTATCTTTGCCCAGCAAAGCAGAGCAACAACCAGCTGCTCAAGAGAGATCGGAGCGGTTGGGCTTCATGCATACTTTCAGCAAAGCTGGTCAACAAGAGAAGGCCCAGCGAGGGCTAGAACATCCGCAGTTATCTTGTTCTGTTCACCAACCAGAWCAAAAAGCTGCGTATGAAAAATCAAACCACTCAGATTTATCATATGCTGTTGGCAAATTAGACCACCGYGAAGTCATACAAACAGAGGCGGAGCAAATGGATTTGTCACGGCCAATTGGTGAAATGCAGCAGGCACAAATTGCTCAGCTGGATTTGGGGTATCCAGCTTTATCATATTCCATTGGGACAGGACAGCAATGGGAAAAAATTCAACCAGAGCTGCAGCAACCAAGTGTTTTTCCATCATCTCATGTCAAAGAACAGCAAAGGGAAAGGGCAAGAATGCAGTCAGGTCACCATGATTTGCAGCACTCTCTTGAGGAAGCAGGAGGGTTACAAACATCACAGGTGAAATCTGAATATGCAGACTTGTCGTTTTCTGTGGGCACAGCAGGACCTCACGCGATGGCACAATTGGAGTTGAAAGAACATAATTTGTTGCATTCCTGTGTCAAAAGAAAGGGATTACAGGCTTCCTCACCGGAGTCTGAACATCCAGACATCTCAAATTCCTTGAGCAAAGTAGAGCATCCTGATTTGTCCTCTTCAGTTAGCAAAGAAAAACAAATTGCACGTCTGGAGTTCAAATTGCAGCCGGTGTTGCCATGTTCACCTACCAAAGCAGAGCAGCCTAGCAGTGYCCAAATGGAAATGGAAGCCCAAGAATTCTTGCATTCCTCTGGCAGAACAGAGCAACAAGAAAGTGCAAAACAGGTGTTAGAGCATCCTGATTTATCATATTCACAAGTGAACTTGGAACAACCAATTTTATCACAATCCCTTGGCAAAGTAGAACAGGAAGTGGCACAAACAGCATTCCTGCATTCCCACGTTTCATATACCACAGGGAAAGCAGAACAATTTCAAACTGAACAGCGAAAATCAAGATGCCTTGGCAAAGCAGAGACTCGTGGAAAGAAACAACCAGAGTTACTGTATTCCTATGGTGAAATGGAGCAGCCACACATGGAGCTGGAGCAAGCAGAGGTGTTACGCTTTGCAGGAGAAGTGGAGCAGAGGGAGAGCATGCAACCTCAGCTTCAATGTGCTATTTTGCAGTATGCTGTTAGTGAAACAGAGCAACCAGAAACTCCTTCTGGCTCTTATGCCTTTGGCAGGACTGAGGAGCACAAAACTGCACAACTGGAGCCTGAACAATCGGACCTATCAAGTTCTACTGACAAAGCAGAACAGCAGGAGACTGCCCTGCTGAGAGCAGGGCATTCAGAGAGGCAGGACTCTGAGGTTGCTGCCTCTCTAACTACTCAATTGGAAACTGAACAGCAAGATTTATCCTTTTCTGGTGAAGGAGCAGAGGGTCAGCAAATTCAGCCTTATTCATCTCTTCCTGAGCAATCAGAGTCTGTACCTTTAAGTGTTTCACACTCTGTTTCTGAAATAAGAATGGGAGGAAGTCAGAAGTCTTCACCTGTAACTGCAGGCCTGTCCCCCAAGCGTTCAGATTTATCTTATAYGCACTGCAAGACACAGCAATCAGAAATGGCACAGCCTCAATCAGGTTTCTTTTTTGAAAAGAATACCAAAATTGACACACATTCGACTGTGGCTGTACAGTCAGAAACTAAACCTCCAGTTTTACCTGAAACGGGGAAAGAGCAAACTTCACGCTACTTTCACACAACTACACAACTAGAATCTGAAAAATTAAGTCCATCATATTCTACAGATAAAGCAGACGCCCTAGAAAATCAAGTTTATTTAACTGTACCTTCAAAACTGGAGTCTGAACCCTCAGTTCCGTTCTATTCAGTTGATGAAACATATCAGCAAGAAACTCCATCTTATTCAAAAGGTGTCTCTGAATACTTGGTTCCTACATACTCCCTTGCTGAAGAAGAAAACCAAAGCACGAAGCCGTTTATTCCCCAAACAGCACAATCAGAGTATAAGCATATAATTACACAACATGATGAAACAGAACTGTCACAAATTCAGCTTTATTCATCTAAAAGAGCAAGATCAAAGACTGCCCAATCAGACAGTATGTATGTAAAGCCAGACCAAGACAAGCAAGAGGCTCAAGATCAGTTATTGGACACAGAATACTTGTCATCAAAGCAGCTAAGAATTCCCCCCAAATTCACTGCTGAACAGGATGAGCAAGAGATGCAACCTGATGTGCAACAAGTGACAAAGTTGGTGACCACAGAGTCAAAGGCAGCTGCTGAAGGAAGCCAACAAGCAGTGTTATCAGATTCATTTGTGCCTTCTCATACGTTGCCTGAAAAGTCAGTATCATGGATTTTTGCTGATGATGAAGAGAAAGAAAATATTCCATTGTCTTTATCAGGCATAGTAGGCATGCTTGGAAAACAATCAAAAGTCATTTCAAGTGTCCCTAATGAAGAAAAGAATAGGCATGAAATATCACCATATTTTACAGATCAAAAATTCACATCCTCAGAGCAATCAGGAGCTGTTACATCAGATCTTATTTATGGGACTGTTACACAAAAACCTCAGCATTTTTCTGGTAAAGGGGGCAGCTTTTCTTCAGCAGAGTCAAAGTCCATTAGCTGTGTTTCTTCTGAYGAAAAGCAGAATCCAGATGTTCCATCACCATCTTTTGGGCTAGCTACCCAGCTGGCAGAAGAGGTGAAAACTCACTCCATTAGTCCAATAAGAGCTGCAGAAGTAGATAAGCAAGGAATTGAGTTTTCTCCAAATGAAGCTTCTGCTTTTGGATCAAAGCAAATCCCAGATGAAAGTTGCAAAGAACTTCCAGTTCATGGCACTGTGAAGAATAAAACAGGTATATTTAGAGTTTCTGATGTAGCATCACATGAAATTTCCCACAGATTGTCCTCAGAAACTAGTCACAGAATTCAAAGGGATGATTTAAAATCTCTAGAAAGAGATAATCCAGGTCCAGAAAAAGTTCCAAAGAAAGAAACTAGCATTGGAAACCCTACAGAAATGGAAACAGTGCAATATCCAGATGTAGACCAAAAATACAAAGTGCCTGAGCATCACCTTGGAAGAAAAGAGGTAGAAACAGAGCATGTGAGAGCTGTAGAAGATAGTCAACATGCTCCAGAACCAACTGAACAAAAAGATCTGTTTAATATAATATCAGAAGGTTATGAAATCCTGAATATTCATGCTCCCATGCATATTTCTTCTGTTGATCAAGAAGAAAGTAAACACATGCCTGATAAACTGGAATACTTGGAAACAAATCCTTTATTTAAGAGAAAATCAGCAGATGATGGCCACAGAGCCTTAGCTTCTGAAACAACTATAGAAACTTCAGAAAGCTCAGGGCAGGAAAACCCTGGAAGTGAAAATCACAAAGTAGAAGAATTAGTCAAAGATGCTACTACTGAGGAAGCTGGAGAAACAGAAATAGATGAGTCCACGTTGCCAGAACATAAGAACGACACAGTGTTGGACCCTAGTAACGGTATGGCTGATATGGATTATTTTGAAAAATATACCCTGATTGATGACAGATCTCCAATTAAGCCAATTTTTGAGAGACCAAGTTCATTAGTTTCAGTGACAGAAAATCCTAAGGAACTTGCAGAAGAAGACCCATCTTTTAAAGAAAGCTCCGAGGCAAATACTTTGGAAGAGGATTTTTCCTTACTTGAGGATCTGGATGAAGTCTTTTATGGTACTGTAAAAGGTGAAAACTTGGACTCTTATGCAAGTGTTTCAAAACTTTTACCTGCACAAAAATCAATTGAAATTAGCAGTAAAAAAGTTATGAATGTAGAAGATGAACAGAAATCACCAGGGACCCCACTGTTTGATTCAGAAGAAGGAGTGTTAGAACGATCTCTATTTTTCCCTACCAGTGTTGCTGCGGTTAATCCAGAGCTTCTAGAAGACCCACCTGCCCTATCATTTTTATACAAGGACCTCTATGCAGAAGCAGTGGGAGCAAAGACAAAGGAGGAGTCTCCCTCTGATGAGGAAAGTGGTAATTCCAATGCATCGTTTCCTAGCAGAAATTCAGACACAGATGATGGAACTGGAATATATTTTGAAAAATACATTCTCAAAGATGAAATTCCTGTTAAGGCCGCAGGCCAGCCTCAAACAGATGAGATATCAGAAGATCTACCTGTTAGTGGAGATATTTTAGATCGGAGCTCAGAGGACAAACAYGAGCAGTGGTCTGGTGACGCTTCGGATATCAGAACTGACATTCTGTCAGACTGGGGAGTTGTGGAGAGAGAAAAAGGACAGGTTGACAGTGACATTAAAGCAACAATTTGTAAACCAACACACGCCATTCCTTTTGGAAACCAAGTAAATATTTCAGGTGCAAGAAGTGCTACCAGTGAGCAAAGAGAAGAAGAAAACATACCTGTAGAAACAACTGAAGAACTACCAGAAGCAGCTAGTCACCAGGAGTGTAGGGAAAGAATAGATTATCAGGGAACTGCACATCAAGAAGCAGCCCATAAGCAGGAAGAACAACAAGAAATAGCAGAAGTTCGTCAAACGGAAGAATACATCCCACATATTAGAACACCAGTTGAAGATAGTGAAGATGATCAATATGCCCAGGCAGATCTTTCACATGCCCCAACCATTCAGCCAACAGAGAAGTCAGACATGCAAAAAGAGGAGCAGTGCGTGGATATCTGTGAAGAGCTTGCTGAAGAAATGGACTATGATGTGATTACCCAAGAGGAACTTCTACAAGATGAAATGTCTTCTGAACTGACACATGAGGAGCTGTTATTTGAAGACAGGGACTCTTTTGAGCATATTGGTGACAGTTACGAATTCGTTGAGGAGCCAGAGCAAAGAACGCCTGCTGAACTTGAAGATTCAGGCTTTGTTGTGATGTATCCTGAAAAATCACCAGCAAGCATACCTCAAGTTGAGAGTCCACAAAGAGAACCAAAGAAGGCACAAGTAGACACTTACTGTTACCACTGCAAGGCTCCAATATGTGCTATTGATAAACTTTTTGGAGAACACAAAGATCATGAAGTCACAACACTAGATGCTGCTGCTACCAAGATGAAGGTAAGAATTAATTTTGGTGGAGGGAAGGAAGTACTGAAGCCAGTTTCTCTAGGCCTCTTCTGTGAAGTGGCCTTCAGAGACTAGTGTAGAGGCTAAGACATAACTGTATAAAATGAAAGCTTTTCCTAAAAGTCTGTGAGAGATCTGGAAGGGTTTCTCATCATTAAAGTATTATCTAGAGTCATAAGCTTGCCTAACTAATGTTTTTATTTATTCAGGTGTTTGAATGACCTTATTTAAATGTTGCTTTAATGGATTTTCTATTTTTATCCTTCTTGTTCGTGTGAATTTGTCTGATTTGTGTGCGTAGAGGGAGAAATGGGAGGAGTGATGTCTGCTCATGTGAAAAGTGAGAGTTTTAGTGAGAGCAGCTCATTACACCTGACAAACTATAGAAACCTCCCTATGCTGGTACCAGCATCACCATAAAGTGTTTCCCATCCCAGTTTTGTGTTGGTTGCTTGGAGATATCAGAATATTTACACAGTTTACACTATAGCCTTCTACGATGGGATGACTAGATGGATAGAGGAGGGCAGAGCGGTGGATGTCACCTATCTGGATTTCAGCAAGGCTTTTGATACCGTCCCTCACAGCATCCTCCTGGGCAAGCTCCAGAAGWGTGGGTTAGATGGGTGGACAGTGAGGTGGATTAGGAACTGGCTGAATGACAGGGCCCAGAGAGTGGTAATCAGTGGTGCCGAATCCAGCTGGAGGCCTGTGGTTAGTGATGTCCCCCAGAGGTCAGTCCTTGGTCTGGTCCTGTTCAACTTATTCATTAAGGACCTGGATGAAGGGATGGAGTGCTCCCTCAGCAAGTTTGCTGATGATAGGAAACTGGGAGGAATAGTTGATAGCCCTGAGGGCTGTGCTGCCATCCAGAGGGACCTGGACAGACTGGACAGCTGGGCRGCGAGTAACCTCATGAAGTTCAACAAGGGCAAGTGTAGGGTCCTGCATCTGGGGAGGAATAACCCTAGACATGCCTACAGGCTGGGGACTGACCTCCTGGAGAGCAGCCYCGCAGAGAGGGACCTGGGCGTCATGGTGGACGACAAGTTGACCATGAGGCAGCAGTGTGCCCTCGTGGCCAAGAAGGCCAATGGGATCTTGGGGTGCATTAAGCAGAGCGTCTCCAGCAGGTCGAGGGAGGTGATTCTGCCCCTCTACTCAGCCCTGGTGAGGCCRCACCTCGAGTCCTGTGTGCAGTTCTGGGCTCCCCAGTGCAGGAGGGATGTGGAGCTGCTAGAGAGAGTCCAGCGCAGGGCCACAAAGATGATTAAGGGCCTGGAACATCTGGCCTATGAGCAAAGACTGAGAGAGCTGGGCCTCTTCAGCCTGGAGAAGAGAAGACTGAGAGGGGACCTGATTAGTGTATATAAATATCTCAAGACAGGGAGTGAGGAGGAGGGGGCTGGCCTCTTCTCAGTGGCGGCCAGTGATAGAACTAGAGGRAACGGCCACAAATTGAGGCGCCAAAAGCTCCACAGGAACTTGAGAAAGAATTTCTTAACAGTGAGGGTGACAGAGCCCTGGAACAGGCTGCCCAGAGAGGTGGTGGAGTCTCCTGCTCTGGAGATCTTCAAAACCAGCCTGGACACCACCCTGTGCCACATGCTSTAGGAGACCCTGTGTGTGCAGGGGCATTGGACTAGATGACCTCTAGAGGTCCCTTCCAACCTTAAGCATTCTATGATTCTGCACCATAACTCTGTCCTCATTTTCTGTTCAGTTCGTATTCTGCTTCCCTGATAATATTTTAACTCAAGTACAGGTAAGGGTTTAACATTTCCTACTTCTTCCCACTATTTTTAAGCTATACTGTTCTAAAGGATAGATATAAACACCATTGATTTCAGTGGAGTATGCCTTCAGTAGCAGTACTGGTGAAAATGTTTTCACTTCCACAGAAGTTCTTTCTTCATTAAATTACTTTTCTGCTTGTAAAAAAGGCATGTTTATGAAATCCRTTTTTTGCCACATCCAGACTGATCATACTCCTTCCTTAAATATCAGCTCTTTAATCTCACCCCAGTAACTGAAAGGTGAGCCCTTTTCTGGCTTATTACCAATAATGAAGATTTTATAATTTCATTAAAATTCTGGAAGGGTTTGTGCCATTGATTTTTAAGTTATTTTTATGTTAACTCATAAGTAAGAAACAAACTTTTCTAGTAGAATTTGCTAGGTACCACTTTCAAATATCACTGTTAACAACATACCTCCATGATGTGCAGAGGTGTGACAGTGTTGCCACATTTTGTCTATGGCCAGTCACATTTTGCTCCAAAGTGCTAATTAGCGAACAGTAAATCAACAATAAAGTCACAGATCCCAGCCCTCCCTCTGCTGCAACCACACTGCAGCGAGCAGGGTTAAAGCACAACTAAATGTCCTGGTAGATCATTCCCTGGCTGTGGAACGTGGACATGGAGCCAATAATTAAATCTGGCCACAAGGCAGGCTTGACTTCACATGATTTCTAGCACTTGAGGCTCTGGTTACTCTAAGACAGCATTTGTCTGTTTCTTGTTACCTTTGTATAATTACTGAGAAAACATTAACATAGCAAAGCACTTACATGCATTTTAACTTTAGCAGCACAGTTTCACCATAAGAGATATGAGCTCTGGATGGCATCTGTCAAATTATGTTGATTGTCTTGACAAACAGAGGGTCATCTATGAATCTCACTTATTGGCCCTGAATATTTATAAATGCAGCCTTCACTTTTACGGCCCAATATGATGTTTATAATTAATGGAAATTTGCACGCTAGTGCTAGCAGATCTAGCTGTAGGTGTTTGCCACAATAGGAAGATGTTACCAAAGCAAGGCAACTTCATGCTCTTAGTCAGCTTTATACTAATTAGCCAGTCAGTTTATGCTGGCTAATTAAAATAAAGTATTTTTGTAAATTATAAGCTGCATCTGAGCAGATGCTAAGCTTGTTTTCATGAAAGGTCAAGAAGGACTGCAGCCTGAGAGAAATTTCTGTGTCATCTCTGGTGCCTGTTGTTGCCAGGACTACTTTTGTTTGCATTTCTAATTCAAACACTGATTTTGATATGAGATTTGGCTGTCAGCATTGCCAGTTCAAGATTCTCTTTTATAAGCATTGTTAAAATTGTACTAAAAGAAAAATATAGTCATAAGCTACAAACCTGATAATTACCTGCATTTTCTTCTGTCTTATGTGATTGTTTCTACAATCACTTGAGGACCTTCATGAGGCTCTGAGTACCCTCAATTTCAAGCATAGCTTCTTTGAAAGCCATAGTGTTCAATAACTTGCATAAGTACTTAGTACCCCATTAAATGAAGGAACTGAGCTTTTTCTTTTTGGTTGGTTTAGTTTGCTTTGGAAACAATTTTGTGACTGTTCCTAATTCTCTTTCTGTGCTTGTTTTTGTAGCCAAGRAGATGCTTGAACTTTAGTTTAGCAATTATTTCAATGGCAACTTCAAAACAGAAGTATTCATCTCAAATATGTTTTATATAAAAATTTATAAAACAACATGCTCAGGTACTGAAACTTTTACAATTTCAGGATCAATTAGATGAATTGCTAATGGCATTGGAAGAAAAGTCAATGAAAATTGAAGGGTTTGTGAGTGAAATTGAATCTGTATTTAACTCTGTTGAGGTAAGTCCAGTCTTTGGTCACACTACTTTCCATCACCAAATTGCTTCTAAGATATATTTCCTTTGTTTTGTGTGTCATTGTTCCCACTAAAATAGGCTATTTCTCCAGTCCTCACCCTGACTTCTCCTGTCTCAAGCAGTTAACCTGAGAGGAATAAAGATGCAAACATTTGCTTCTTTTATATTTTACTGCTACATGGAATATGTGACTGGAGGAAAAAGTTCCCTTGGTTTTTTTGCATTTATAAAAGTTACACTGTGTTTAAATCTAAAGTCCTGCATTAAGCCTAAAGGTGTTATCCAATGTCCAGAAGTTCTTAAACTTTGAGGACTCTGTAAACTTCAGTTGGGACTATGGATTCATGGCTGTTTTGTAATCAGACTTCCTGTCTCTATGCTTAGCTAATTTTAAATAAAATACAAAAGTCTTGACATTGTTTCTCATGTATTTCACTAGTGTTATTTCTCCTAGATGAGCTTGCTTGCAGAAGTAAAATTCTCTTATTGTCAATATGACAGCAGGAGACTGGTAGATGGCTCATGTATGGGTAGTTGAGAGTTTGAGTGTATTCATTAGCTACTGTAATTTTATTCTGCAGCTCAGTTTGCATCTGCTTTTATTTTCCAGGAAAACTGTAAGAAAAATGCAGAGTTACTGGAAAAGCAGAATGAAGACATGCTTAAGAAAGTGGTAGCACAATATGATGAGAAATCAGAGAATTTTGAGGAAGTGAAGAAGTTGAAAATGGAATACCTCTATGAGCAGATGGTTAACTTTCAACAGACTGTTGATTCAGCAAAGGAAACTTTGGAGACAACAGTAAAGGAGATGGAAGAACTTGATGGATTTGTTTTCTTAAATGTAAGTGACTGTAACATTGCAGCTTTTACAATACTAATAAGGAAAGCATTTATGCAGAACTTAAGCTGAGAACAAGTTGCATATCTTTGAGGTTTTTAAGGACAGCTAAATCCTGCAAGCTCAGGTATTCCATTCTGAAAGTATTTGGATCGCTTTTGTCATGTGAACACTCAGGGCACTGCAAAGGTGAGGCATGTGCAGGCATTATGCCTTCTGTTAGACTTTATGAAGAGAAGGCTAAGAGACTTCTTAAAAAATTATGAAGAATCAACCATTCAAGAATGCAAGAGAGAAAAGTGAAACAAGAAAGTATCCTTGAAAATTATCCAAGTTGGAGGATAAGGGTTTTTTTTGTGGGGTTTTATTTTGTTTTGAATGAGCAGACACTGAATGTGGTTATGCTCTCAATTTGTTGAGACTAAACTAAAAGTTTACTCCTGAAAAATTTTGAAATGGGCTACATTTAGGAATGTGCATGCAACATGCGTGTCTGTAATGGTATTTCTGGATTTAGAAAACATCTCTTGTGAGTCTGCATGGCTCAAATTACCTGGCTGATACAATGCTCAATCAGTCTGAGCCTGAGCTTGCTTTCACCGTCTTGTAGGTTAAATATTGATGGCTCTGGCCTCCAACATAATTCCTCTGGTGCAAAAATTGTTTATAACTCAGTTGTGGCATTTCCTTTTTCCATAGAAGTGTATCAACAATTCTGAAAGGGATGGGATTTCCGGGACAACAGTCTTTTCCCATTATGGAATTAGCCAGGAGTTTGGAAAACACAGAAATTCTTCTGGGACTTCTTCCTAAGAAACAAAGAGTTTGCATTACTGATTAAAATAAATTTTTAGTATTCATACAAAATAGCTCCCAAAGCAGAAGTTCCCAGCTCATATATCAGCAGTAACAGAAGCAGTAAGCAGTCTTTGGCATTCCGCACTCTTATGAGTTACCCGAGGATTTAGTGTCCTTTAACCAAGTGAATGCCTTGGGCGATGGGCTATTTTGGGATGGGTGAAAAATATATCATATTTTCCAGAACTTCATTAGGTAATGGAGCAGTCCTTTGGCAAAAAGAAATCTTTGTAGTCTTTTCATATCTCTCTCTCTCTCTCTCTCTTTTTTTTTTTTTTTTTTTTTTTTTTTTTTTTTAAGGGGGAAGGAGAGGATTCACGTTTGAAATGGGAGCTGAGAAGTGTTCTAGCTGCACGAGTGTTTTCGTTCTGTAAAAGCATATAACTGTACCCCAGTCTTCATAGCTACGTATTGCATATTGACCCCTCAGGAGTTTAAAGTTAAATATGGACTTTAATTCCTAAGTCAGGGCCTTGGAGTGGAATGTTCTTAGGGAACCAAATTCTTTGCTGGTGTGAATGAGCAGAATCCCAGGCAACATTAAGTCAATGAAGCTGTGTGTGTTCTAAGTCTGTGGAGAGTTGCTAGATGAGTGGCTCTTCAGTATTCCCAGGCTTTTAAAAGCTGTTAATACATTTTTCTTTTTTCCTTTCTTAGTCATCTAAAGAATTGAATAAAAGGTATATGAAGTAGTGATTAAGTGCCCTGTAGTGAGTACTAGACCTAGCATGCTGGATGTTTTGTTTACTGTTTTCAAGCTCTGAAGTCACACTGCTAGTATTGGTAGCTACTTCTACAAACCTTGCAAATAAAATTGAGGGAAGAAGTTTTCTGCTTTTTACAGCAACTGACTGGTTTGAAGTGTTTTGCATGTGTTCTGTAATGCTTCACTTAAATAGTATTTTAAAATGTTAGCTCAACTTTAAGGTTCTACAGAGCCATTCTTTAGCAGATGTTCCTGGTAGGACCTCATTAGCAGCACCAGATTGAGGACGTGCCAGGGAGCTTGTGCCTCCCATGGCTACATCCTGCCCCAGCTGCACAGAGATGCACTTGGACACAGCTCCCTGCCACACATGACTTGCCTCAAGGGAGCCTTTCTTTTGTGAGACTCAAACTTGCTGAGGGAAGCATTCAATTACAAGCTCCTCTTCTCCCCACAATTTTTCTGGGCTGACCTATGAACACTCAGATTTCTGGGGTCCTCCTGCGCTAGCACCTGCACAGTGAGAAATCCTGCCCAGTGCCTTTCATTGGTACAGCTCGCCACTGACCTTGCTTGTGGCACCCGGGTGTTGTGCAGTGCATAACGGGCACAGCGCGCATACACGGATGAGTGCTGCTGGATGGCGTGCAGGAATGAGGGCACAGGTCCAGGCTGCACTCGGGTTACAGCTCCGGAGGGAGGTCCAAAGAGCTTGTGCCAAATACCCTTTCATGGTTCCCATTAATTTACTTCATTAGGGCTATAAAGTTGGACTTCCCTGTTGTATGCCAAGATGGGACACTCAGGCCACATACCTGCGTGTAGTTTGCTGTATGCTAACATGGTTATCATAGAACAGGGATAATACAACAAAATAGTTTTCCAGAGTTATCTGCATGCTTGATCTTYATTTATTAGCTTACTAAACTTGGTGTTTACTCTGTTTTGTGCATAGTTTTGATTATTACTTTATAATACCTGATTTTCTAAAAATAAAAAAAAAGGTTAAGAGCAAGGTCTGTGTAACAATGCATGTTTTTCTAAACAAAATGTATTTGTATTTGTTGTGCTTTGTTAAGCCTGTACACATTACTGCTTCAGTGAYTGAAAAAAGGCAGGGGGTGAAATTTGGTTTCTTTGAAAAAATAATCTTTTGTTTCCTTAATGCTACTTCTAGCACAAAGTTAAAAATACTCATAAATGAACTCAGAAAATGTGGGCTAATTAGGTGGATCCATTTTCCTTTGTGTTTTTTTGCTTGTTAGAAGCAGCTGCTTTACATTATGTATCTGGAGTCAGCTGCTTTAGCTCTAATGTTTGTAAGCTTTAAAGGCACTGTGTTAGTAAATCCAAACCACTGTATTCTTGGGTTTTTGGTGTTCTTGGGATTTTGAACTTCAAATCTTCACATTCTTATGGATCAAACATAGGCAGAYTGTGTTCATTCTTACTACACTACTAATGCAAAATCATAATGCATGCTAAATATTTAAAATTAAGAAAACGGCTTCTCCTTGCATGTTGTCTTCGCATTCTTGGGAAATATTTAGAGATGTATATGTCACATGTTCTTTGCTTATGGACTTTGGACACTATGCAACACAACAGGGATTTATATGGGTATTTTGGGTGTTTTTTATTTGTTTGTTTGTTTTTCCCGAATAGGTTACTTTCTGCGATGGATACCACTCTCACCTTAGAAAGGGTGCCCAGTTCTTTTTCCCTTTTTGAACACTATGCAGATAGCCCGGGAAAAAGTGACCAACACCCCTTAAATTGTGTGGCTGGTAAGAATTTCTGAATATCTTCTTTGTAGAAGCTCATGTTTTGGGAATGCTTCAGAAATTTTAGAAAGCTAAAAACAGAATCTATTTGAGAAGTATAAATTTACAAACCATATAATTAGCAATCAGAGTTGAATGTAAAATGAAGCGTAATTGTGCACAAGTGTTTGGCTTGTAGTAGGACATTAAGATGAGTAGCAAAGGGGCAAGTGCTACAATGTGAGATTCTTGCATCATTTTAAATATCTGTTCCTCAAAATGACAGCAAGTCCCAAAGAGCAGCAGAGAAGCTGCTCTTTGCTTGTGGGCAAGTGGAGATGAGGCAGTGGAAGGATCTGCTGAGCTGCTTGCTCAGGGAGCCTGTGGAGCTGGTATGGGCAGCAAGGCTGGRATGGGGAGGAGGTCATGGTGTTTCTGCTGCTTGAGCCCGGGCTCCCTCTAACCCTTCCTGGGCACACAACGGAAAGCGCTTGCTCCGACAGGTAGATTCCCATCAGGGAAGAATTCTGCAGACTCCCTGGAGTCTAATACAACTTGAGGTCTTGCTGCAGTTTCCATGTGATGCAGCCCTCTCCTCTACACAGCCGTTTACTGTTATTAGATTTATAGGTACCACATACCTCGATACCATTGCTTCCGTGTCAAATTTGCTTGAATTTCCCTGAGAACTTCAGAACTTAGCTGGTGAGGTTGGGTTGACACTCATACATGTGGCATTATCTGGGCTTCATTTATTTAGGAAGTCAAACTAAGAGATGTTTGTAACCTGCTCTCAGCCACTGTAAATGGAGTGGTGAAAATGTGCAATCATGGTTTGATTCTCTCTTGCAGCCTCGTGGGTCCTGTGACTCCCAATCTTTCCTTCTCTACTGTTACCCTCTGGCAAGGTTGTACCTGAGAACAGACTTGTTTTGTCTTTCTGTATTTCCTTTTGCCATGGGTCATTTCAAGATATTTCCACCCCATATTCCTGAGATCTGCTTTCAGTTCAATTCCCATTAGCTACTGTGTTTGCTGAACACCGAATGGCTCCAGGCCGTTTGCTCTGACAAGCTGGAGATGAATGAGTTTGTCCACTAGCAACTGACCTTCAAAGCTCCTCATTCTTTATACATTCTTCTCTTTTCTTCTTAAAATACATGGCTTTCATCCTTCTTTTCTCCTACCTAGAGGATAATTGTAATTGTGGTTATGATTTTTATTTTGGTGAGCAGTAAATTAAAAATATATACTTTTAAAAGTTTTTGCTCTTTTCCCAAAAGAAAATAGAGGTTTTCTGCCTACAGAAAACTTTTTTTTGGAATTGAAAACCTTGAGGATATCATTTGTCAAACACTGGAGGCAAATGTCAAGCTTTCTCAGATTTTGTTTTGACTGAAATCAGTTGATGAAATAGATGTGAATTTGCCACATGTCCCCAGTCCACACAGTTTTCCTTTGAAAGGAACAATCTTTGAGCAATTTCATAGAACTTTTATCACTTCAGAAACAGCCTTCTTCAAAATACCTTCCATTTCCAACAGTGTTCCAAACCCCCCAAAAGT
This sequence comes from Eudromia elegans, assembly GCA_003342815.1. Taxonomy (NCBI): domain Eukaryota; kingdom Metazoa; phylum Chordata; class Aves; order Tinamiformes; family Tinamidae; genus Eudromia; species Eudromia elegans. The sequence goes on along the minus strand of PTEX01000274.1, from coordinate 344,594 downwards.
CCTTTTCCTCAAATCCTTCTCTTTCTACATATAAGCAGCCATGTTAATTCATGAGCATCAAAAAACCTTGGAGCACATCATTGAACAAACATAGAGTTTAGTCTGTGTCAGAGGAATGGTGAGCGGGAATAATTTCAAAATCAGAACATTATCATTTCCAAAGCTTGCCATGAGTCTTCCCCATTTATAGCAGATGAGGATCTTGGCTGGTGGCAACAATCTTCCATCAAAGTCACAGACGAACATAAGCTGCTGTCCTCCTCCAAACCCACAAAGCCTTATAAATGTTATTTCTCCTACATTAGCAAGGTGTAAATGTCTCTGTAAAATATTTTGGATTATTATTTTGTTCTCTTGAGTGCTGCGGAGATCAGGAATAACAAAGGAAGAGCTCCCTTATACCATAACACTTCAGTGAAAACTGAAGCTGAACTCACTTTTCTATTGGAAAGTGTCATTTGGTCAAATGAACTTGAGATGAAAATGTTTCCGTTCTTTCACTAAATTTCCTTAAAAAGGAGGACCAGCCTGTTGATAACATAGAAATATTCTCTTTCTGAAGAGAACAGCTCGACTTCTTACTATAAATTCCTTCTTTTCAAAAGTTTATTTCATATTATGCAAAAGAAAATTTAAAATCAATTTTTTTCAGTGCTTCCAAACTGAATTTTGATGTAAATTTTTTTTCAGAAGTTCTTCTGAAATCTTCTGGAATTATGAATTTTGCAGTTATGGAATTTCTGTAATCATAAATAACAGTTTTTAGGCAACTTCACACACCAAAAAAAAGGTTATAACCACTGGGTCCATTGACAGGAAGTCCTTTTTTGAAGACAATCAATTTTTATTGGTGACATCTAGATGCAGTTAAGAGACAAAATATAGCTTGTTGTTAGTAATGAAAAACATTTTTTTCAATGGGAAGCTGATATAGTGCTACTGTACTTGAAGTTCTCTGTATAAATYGTAAGGAAACAGCCAGCATCTGCAGTTGCCTTGTTCATGCCACAGGGGCTCATTCTCATTACTGTGAAGATAACTGAAAAAAGCAAAGCTTTCTGATAAGAGCCTACCAAAATGCACACAATATGGAGATTTACTGGGCAATGAGAGAGAACCATATTTTTGTTCCCTGCAATCGCTTTAACAGCAAACTGGGGCAGGTACATGGGGTTGCTTCTTTCTTTCCTCTCCTTCTTGGATGGATCTGTGCAGGTCAGAAGGTGGAGTTTAGGGTGTTTATGAGAAATTTAGAGGGTACTCTATTGAAGAATGTGCATGGGGTGTCTGATGAGTTTAGGCTTCTTTGGCCAAGGCAGAGCTCAGGCCCTCCTGCCCATTGAAGTCCTGTCTCCTCTGGGTCTCCAGGGACCACTGCTGTGCTGGCAGGAGCCCCATTCCTGAGCTTTGTCTTCATCCACCTCCACTCCATAGCATCCATCCTGGGCACCTGGCTAAGCACTGTGGTTCAAGACTATTTCATCAAACAATCCCACTGGTGCATCTTCTTTGTGCAGGGCTGTGAAAGGAATGGGCAGTTAGAATCCCATGCTGAACAATTATGTTTTTTCTTCCCTATTTTATATTGCTCAAAAACTGCACTAGTGTTGACTGATTGTCATCTCAAATGTGGGTAGTTGAGTGAAAGTAAGGATTCTGGTTGTTTCACAGTTAACATGTGGTTAATTTGGCTCAAAATATGGGATTATGAATAACAGCTAAAGAGTTTTTTTCTTTCAGTTCCACAGACTCCAACTCTGATAGCTCAGGAACCAAACTCAGCCACAAGTACCTCCATCGCAGTCTACTGGACTGTGAATGAAGGGGATGCCATCGATTGCTTCCAGGTCTACTGCATGGAGGAGCCTCAAGCTAACAGAGACCAAAGTGGTGTGTAGCTACCTGCTTCTCACCTATGTGATTGCATCAGTCCTTGCTGCCATGATTTTAYTGCGAGCAGAGGGTGTTGTCTAGGGCACACAGCTGAGTGACAAGGGGTCCATGAAGAAATTCTACGTAGGACTAAGGGCAGGTAACCAAGGAGGAGAATATAAGCCGGATGCCATTCCTTCTCCTCTCCTTCCTTTCCCAAAATAAACAGTAAATATTTCGGTCCACAAAGTGCAGGATGATTCCTTGCAGAGAAGCAGTAACCTCTCTATTTAGGCAGGAAGTGGCCCGACTGTCAGAGTGAATGTGTCCCTATCAGACTGTTTAGTACTCATGGGAATCAGAGACAGAGCTCCCGAAAGGAAGGGCCTAATTAGAATTTTAAGATCTTACATATACTTTGGAAATGTATCCCAATAAATTAGGACAAGAAAGGATAATCAGAAATACAGTATTTCTACATGTGGGTACAGTGTCATTCAAAAATGACATTAAGACATTTTAATTCTTAAATATGGAAGTTGTGATAAGAGGATTTGAAATGTTTGTTCTTTTGAAAGCTCAAGCTAATCATAGAATCACTTAAAGCACCTGGGTTCTGCTTAAATTTGTGTGTGTCTGTGCACTGAAGGATGCGTCGGACAAATTCCATCATGAGAAATTATGTTCTGAAGAGGTGAAAACAGAGTTGACAACTCTTGATTGCATGTCTCAAATTTGCAGCCTACCATACTGAAGACTACTGTGGGATTTGAGGGCGCCAAACTCAAGGGCAGATCAAAAACTTTCTATCCAAATTGATTTTGAGAAAATCACTGAGTAATACACTGAGAAGTAGTAACAATTTCTGGATTTTCAGTTAGCTCTCTTTTTGCCTATTAGTTGGCAGGAGATATCAGAGGCTATGCAAATGAAGTGCCTGAGCATCATGGCCTGGGTGTGTGTATGTGTTTCTCCTAGCTTTGGTGGAAGAATACAGAGTGACAGTGAAGGAGAGCCACTGCATTCTGGAGGACCTGGAGCCAGATCGCTGTTACAGTGTGTGGGTCATGGCTGTGAACTGCACAGGATGTAGCTTACCCAGTGAAAAAGCTATTTTTCAAACAGGTATGTATATATTCCGGCATTTGATTATTATAGGTTCCAGGTTCTTAACAAATTCTAGATCATACTGTTAGGAAAACAGAGGAAACTCTTTCATTTAGTCCATCTGGCAAATCATAGGCAACTTATAATAATGTTTGCCTTTTTGTGAAAAGATAGCAGTAAAATTTTTCTTAGAAGGATTGTTGAAAGTATTCAGATATGAAGATGATTTAAATCCCAGGCCTTGTGTCGGGGGCTTGGGAAGGCACGTTACCAATGTCCCTTGTGCGCTACGATGCTGTGGGGCAGCTCCGATAAAGCCTCCCCACTGCTCTGTGCTGTCGTCTGGGATTGAGAAGATATGGGAGATCACTGCATTTTTTGCGTCTTTGCCATTCGTCCAAATGTTGCTCTGATTTAAATTTAAATTAACTTCTCAGCCTACTTTATAGCAGCTCCATGCAGCGTCTAGCTCAGTGGGGCACAAATCTCAGGTGTGGCTGAGAGGCTCTGCTGCTGTTTAAGTGGTATAAATTATGATGAATATTGCTTAGGAGCTTCACTCGACTGATTTTTTTTCTTGAAATTTAATTTCTTAAATAATTTGTATTGGCAAAACTGTTGCATCTTGAATTATGAGTAGGATGAAGTATCTTGTCTTCTAGACATTGAGACCTCTTGTTAGATGATTTTTTTTCTAGTGCTGCTGAGTGAAAATGATCATCAGGGTCACAACAGACAAGAATGTTTAACAATTTCATAGTGAAGTAACTCTGTACAGCACCAAAAGTACTGCCGAAATCATTTGATAGCAAGCTATCTTCAAATCTTTTGCTTAATCTACTGGACATCCTATTTTGGGGTAATTCTCTTTGATATTCAATTTGTAGTTCATATTTTTAGCAAATACATTTTTCTAAAAAAATCAAAGCAGAAATTCTGATTTTACTATGTATCAACAATGAAGGGCTGGATGTAGAAATCCCCTCAAATGGTCAAATAATAAGTCATTTTGAGATGTTGGAATTCATGATCCTGCGTGGAGGGAGCTGGGCAAGAAGTAGGATTGCTACCCTGGACTTCAAGAAAGCCAACTTTGACCTCCTCAGGGAGCTCCTTGGAGAAATCCCCTGGACCAGGATCCTAGAAGGAAAGAAAGGGGATCCAGGAGAGCTGGCTTATTGTCAAGCACCACTTTCTCCAAGCCCAGGATTGGTGCATTCCTACCAGTAAGAAGTCAAGCAAAAGGGGCAAGAGACCTGCGTGAATGGGAGATTTGCTGCTGGGAAAACTTAATGACAGGAAGAGAACATATGTAAGGTGGAAGAAGGACCAGGCCACATGGGACCAATATAGCARCATTGTCAGRGAATGCAGAGATGGGACAAGGAAGGCCAAGGCCCGCTTGGAATTAGAACTAGTGAGAGATGTCAAGGATAACAGGAAGGGCTTTTGCAAATACATCAGCAGCAAGAGGAAGACTAGGGAAAATGTGAGTCCACTGCTGAATGGGGAGGGTGCGTTGGTGAAGGAGGATGTGGAGAAGGCAGAGTTACTCAATGCCTTCTTTGCCTCAGTCTTCTCTGCTAGGGCTCGTCCCCAGGAACTACAGAGCCCAGATAGGGCTGACAGCTCTCAAGAGCAGCCCTTTAGTATCCCAGACCCTAGGGAAACGAGACGGGACTGGAGAGGGAAAGACTTGCCCTGGGTAGAGGAAGATTTGGTTAGAGAGCACCTGAGGAAACTCAACACCCACAAATCCATGGGCTCCGATGGGATGCACCCCAGAGTGCTGCGTGAGCTGGTGGATGTCGTAGCCGAGCCGCTCTCCATCATCTTTGAAAGGTCCTGGAGAGCGGGGGAGGTGCCGGAGGACTGGAGGAAAGCCAATGTCACCCCGGTCTTCAAAAAAGGCAAGAAGGAGGAGCCGGGCAACCACAGGCTGGTGAGCCTGACCTCCTTCCCTGGGAAGGTGATGGAGCAGGTCATCCTGGCTGCTGTCTCCAGGCACATGGAAGAGAAGAAGGTGCTCAGGAGTAGTCGGCATGGGTTCACCAAGGGGAAATCATGCTTGACTAATGTGATTGCCTTCTATGATGGGGTGACTAGATGGATAGAGGAGGGCAGAGCTGTGGATGTCACCTATCTGGACTTCAGCAAGGCTTTTGACACCATCCCTCACAGCATCCTCCTGGGCAAGCTCCAGAAGAGTGGGTTAGATGAGTGGACAGTGAGGTGGATTAGGAATTGGCTGGATGACAGGGCTCAGAGGGTGGTAATTGGTGTTGCCAAGTCCAGCTGGAGGCCTGTGGTTAGTGATGTCCCCCAGGGGTCAGTCCTTGGTCTGGTCCTGTTCAACTTATTCATTAATGACCTGGATGAAGGGATGGAGTGCTCCCTCAGCAAGTTTGCTGATGAYASSAAACTGTGAGGAATAGCTGACAGCCCTGAGGGCTGCGCTACCATCCAGAGGGACCTGGATAGACTGGACAACTGGCTGGTGAGAAACATGAAGGCAACCTCAACAAGGGCAAGTGTARGGTCTTGCACCTGGGGAAGAATAACCCCAGACACCTGTACAGGCTGGGGACCAACGTTCTGGAGAACAGCTCTGCAGAGAGGGACCTGGGCGTCATGGTGGACGACAAGTTGACCATGAGGCAGCAGTGTGCCCTCATGGCCAAGAAGGCCAATGGGATCCTGGGGTGCATTAAGCAGAGCGTCTCCAGCAGGTCGAGGGAGGTGATTCTGCCCCTCTACTCAGCCCTGGTGAGGCCACACCTCGAGTACTGTGTGCAGTTCTGGGCTCCCCAGTGCAGGAGGGATGTGGAGCTGCTAGAGAGAGTCCAGCACAGGGCTACAGAGATGATTAGGGGCCTGGAACATCTGGCCTATGAGCAAAGACTGAGAGAGCTGGGCCCCTGCAGCCTGGAGAAGGCTGAGAGGGGACCTGATCAGTGTGTATAATACCTCAAGGGAGGGAGTGAGGAGGATGGGGCCAGCCTTGGCCCTCCTCTTGGTGGTGGCCAGCGATAGAACTAGAGGAAATGGCCACAGATTGAAGCGCCAAAAGCTCCACAGGAACTTGCAAAAGAACTTTTTAACAGTGAGGGTGACAGAGCCCTGGAACAGGCTGCCCAGAGAGGTGGTGGAGTCTCCTTCTCTGGAGATCTTCMAAACCCGCCTGGACAYCACCCTGTGCCACATGCTCTAGGRGACCCTGCGTGTGCAGGGGGTTTGGACTAGATGACCTCTAGAGGTCCCTTCCAACCTTAAGTATTCTATGATTCTATGATTTCTAACCTATAAATAGTTTTAAAAGGCCTCTCACCTCTCTGAACTCATTATTTTTAATTTGGCCTTATATTCACTGTTCTTTTCCTTAAAATTCAAGCCTTCTGAAGGAGGTAATTTCTTAGAGCCTTTGGTGTGTTTTGGCCTCTTTCTTTAGGAAAACAAACAAGCTAGTACAATTTAAATTCATAAAATACTTTTATCAAGCTGCAAGGTAGATTTGTGGAAACATTGCTGAAGCACTGACAAAACTGTTACATCCCCTTAATGCCAAAGGTGGAAAGATGAGCAGTAGGGACCAAAATTAGTTCTTCATTGTGTTCCTGGAGAGCCCAGCTGGTTTTGTTATTAAGCTAGAGTACTCTGGTTCTTAAAGTAACCAAATTACTAATATTTAGTTAAGTTAAGAGTTAAGAATGGGCAGTTAAGGCTGTCCATATGAGTGTCCACCACGGATTATAAGAGGGTCATGTATGTTGTTCTTTCCTGAAAAGAGAGAAATCATGTGAATATAGCATCCATTTTCAGGCTACAATGTCTGATGTGCTATTTCACACAATAGCTTTTGATTGCTTGCATTCACTCTGCTATTTTGCATTCATTTGCTATCTTTGCAGTTGGGCCTGTAGTTCTCAAACTGAGGCTTTAAAAAGGAAAAATTATAGGTCCAAATTTTAGTGTCTGCTTTGCAAAAATACAGGGGATGTAATTAAGCAGCAAGTCATTGTTGCAGCCCAGCTTCTGCAGCATCASGTTTGCTTCTGCTGCAGTTCACACAGGGACTGCTGGGGACGGGAGGGAGCCATCTGGGGAGCTGCACCGGGCCTGCCTCTTAGCTCTGTTCCTTGAAACATGTTAGAAATGGGGAAATGTGCTCAAGGAGGGGCAGAAAAATCTGCACAGACAGGCAAAGTACGGGCAGAATGGCACAAATGCACACAGTGGCATGTGTTTTTTCTTCCCTAACGTTGCCCCCACCTTTGAACGGCAGAGGAAAATGATATTGACCCACAAATAAGCAGCGTGTCCTTGTGTCCACAGCGCCCGCCATCCCCGCGATAAGGGCCGAGGACTGCACCGTGTGCTGGGACACGGCCACCATCCGCTGGCGCCATGGCCCACGCACGCCGCCCTCCTTCACGCTGGAGTACTGCCGACAGTATTCGCCCGAAGGAGAGGGCCTCAGGTCAGTGCCGAGCAGCGAGGTGGGCACGGAGGAGTGCTTGCCTCTCCAGGTTGCAGCGGTTACGTGGCAGATCGCTCTGTCTTGAGCTGGGCAAGGTAGAAGGCAGCTCCTGTGCGCTGATGACTTTAGAGACCAGATACTAATCTATGAGCCTAGGCTGGGAGACGCAGAAATACTTTCTTTTTATTCTGCATCACCAAGCAGTGCCTTGCACTTAGGGCTGAAGCCTTGAAGACTTTGTGTAGTCTGTGATCAACCAAAAGCTGCAAGGCTGTGCTCCCCGTAGAGAAATCCTTCCTCCATGGTTGCCACAGCCCCTTGCAGCACAGAGGCAACAAGGATGGAGGTGGGGTGGGATGGGATGGAGGAGCCTTCTCTCCACTTGCTCTCTCCTTTCCCGGGGAGCAAGACAAGAGCGAGCCTGGTACATAATGTGAGCGATAGCAGATACTCACCTGCTGCTGATCTAGGCAGAGCCCATGCCAGGCACAGCTGAGTCTTGAGAGAGGAAAAAAGATGAAGGAACCTCTCCCTCTTCATGACCATGAGTAGAGCTGAAGAAGGGCAAAAAGCTCAGGGAACAAAGGTCAATGGGAGCATCAGGTTGGTTTCTACCTTTCCTCCTCACCCTGCAGACACTATCAAAGGTCTTTTTTTCCTCGACCAGCCCGGTTCACTTGTCATTAGCAGAAACCTGATGGCTGGGGAAGAGCTCTACCCCTTGCAGCCAAAATTAGTTAAGATGGACTGAAGGATTCACAAGCTTCTAATATGTGTCTGTGACAGTGTCATGGTGTAAGCCTTGCTCCTTGCAGAAGTAGGTGAGAAATTGAAATAAAGAACTTCTACAGACTCAGGAGGGTTTTTTTCACTCAGCACCAGCATGTTGTGATAATGCAGACAAGAAGAGGGGACTTTGCACAGCTCTTCTGCTTTCTAAGGACAGCTCTGATATGCAATTTTTCATACATGTTTTATGCGGCCATCAGGTTGCTGTCAAGCTGCCAAAGTTGCTGTCATTCAGGGATAGCATAGCTGCTCCTGAACCCTGTGTCATGTGTTTGCACTTAGGTTTATTTGTTGTTAATTGAGATTGCTTCTTCCCAAATCTGAAACAGAAAATGTACTGCTTTATGCAATCTGTGAGTGAGGTGACATTAACACCAGGCAGTTTGCTTGTGTGGAGATGACTGACAGATAGAGATTGCTGTCAGAACTCACACTTTTTCTTCTCCAAAGGAGCTGGGCAAAACTGAAAATGTTTATAGCTGTACTGAGATACATTTGACTTTTATGGCCTCTCTGTGGGTAGAATCCGGCCTTTTGCTGTAAGAAGTGTGAATAACTCAGGGCAAAATTATGAATTTTCTTAGAATTGCGTAGGTTGAAATCTCTGTATTTGTAGAATGTTTCTTGACTCTCTTCCTAGTGTCAAAGACCACCTTTTACCACTTGTTTTCCTTCAAAACAATGCTTCTCTCCTTTTCCAAAAGCAACTTGTATATGATTAACCTTTAATTCATCCTGTAGTAGTACAGGATGAGAGGAGACAGCTTTTCTTAAATTTTTTTGGGGTTTTTTTTGTTTGTTTGTTTTGTTTTGTTTTTTCACAAAGCCAAGATAAGAAAAGACCATTGGCCGTATGGAGAATATTGTCCATATTTCCCCCATCTAAGGCTCCTGAAGTGCAAGTGAAGGCTAGAAATTGATTCCTTATGTAGCTGATAAAATGAGACAAATAGCTTTAGATGGTGAGATTTTAGATAGGCTGTGTTGCTTTTTCGAGCTCCCTAAGTGCCTTTTTTTGATACAGAAAGAGCTTAGAGTCACTATACTGAGTATGCATATTAGTTAGAATAAAACTGTGTCTTTTTAACCACCTAGGAGCACTTGGGCTCTTAGCATCTTCCAGCCACTTTCCTTGAAAGCCTGGAATCTGTCTCTCCAGAAAAGAGAATGGGAGCAGCTTTCCTGACCTGGTCTCAGGGACCAGCCAAACATGGAGCCCACAGCAGAAAGCAGAGATGAAGGAGGGAAATTGAGGAAGGTACTGGCAGAGATGATCAGTTGTCTCTAGAAATTTGCCCAAATTAAACAGCACCATCCCAAATTGCTTCTTTCCCATACAACATGCTGGAAGGTCACCAACAGCAAGGGAATGGTGCCAAGGGTGCCCTCAGGGAACAGCTAGACCTGTGTGAGGAGGAACCCTTAGTGCAGATTGTAGGTCAGGCGTCTCTACCCTTTTGAATGTCTTGGAGCAGTCCCAGTTCCCCAGAGGGAAATTTGAGGAATCTCTGGAAATAAATCCCCATGAAGATTTGCCTTCCAGATACCACCTAAAAATCTATAGAAAGCCTTTTTAGATTCTAGATTTTCTAGATTTCTATCTGGATTTTTGCCTTCTTTCAGCCTGACACGTGAGGGACATGGTTGTGGCCTATGATTGTTTTAGATCTTCCGCAACAGTGAATCCATTGCCTGCTGCTCTGGTTTTAAAGCTCCATCACAAGCTGATTCTATTTTTTCAGGTTAGAAGCCTTTGAAATGTTTCTTTCAGTTGCCAGAGCTCTGCTGTGTGCTCTCCGTTCAGCCTCTTTGTATTGAGAAGTCAATGGAGCTGTGGGTGGAAGACGGAAAACGGAGAGCAGTGTAGTCCAGGGATTAGCTGTGTGGGCTGCTCAGATGGAAACCATGTATCACATCATGAGAAATCTGTAAGACTCAGGGAGGCAGAAATTAGTGCAGTGTGCGATGAATTCATAAAAGTGGAGGTGTGGGTTCTTCTGACCAAGTGTCCTCCTCCCCAGCAGTGGTGTGAGATTGACGCCCCCTGCAACTGGCATTTTCCATCTGCCCTTAGAACAGCTCTAACTCTTGAAAGACAAGAGCAAACCTCCCTCTCATTGCTTTGCCCAAATGACTGTCCTTCCAGCTCAGAAGGCAATGGGAGGGAAATAGGAAATCTTCTTCCTCTCTGCTCTGCTGAGTTTGCCATCTAAGACAGCAGCAARGACCTCTGTGGTTGGTTCTATTCTGCTCTAATGCCGTAACAGCCAGAATTACATGACTGGGACAAATGAGAGGAAAGGAAGGATGTGGCACAGCTGGAAGGAAACTCAAAGCAGCTTGTTCTTTATTTTTAGCTTAAAGAGCTTTTTCCAGCCCTTGTGTGTGCTTCTTGAAGATCGTGTACGTATCTTGAAAAGCCTTCATGCTTTCGCTTCTAATTTGATGTCAGTGGTATCAGCGCGGGTCTAGTGGTACAGTTTTGGTGGCATGGTGGAGCGAAGAAATAACAACGCGGAGGGCCTTCTGAAACACTACAACATGTATCATTTGCTGGGTTGATGCAATATTATCATCTAGGTGTTGTTTTCTTGAAATTAGGTACAAGTGCTGATGGGATTTACATCAAACAGCAGTATCAGATTTCCTGAAAACAGGTAAATCACAGGTCTTACAGGCTGTTGCTGATATAACTTGGCTATTTAAAGAAGAGGCATTTTCTTCCTGCCCTGGTTTATACAGAAAAGTATCTGAACTTTGGAGACTGGATTTTGAGACTTACAGATTCTCCTATGAGCCCTCCATAATGTAGGATTAAGGATTAAGAATAAATATGTAAAACATTTCACTTCAAATGTTTCTTGAATCCTTATGCTCTGAACATCATATAACGGTACCAAGATGATGTGGGAACAGTGTGGAAACATTAAGGTTGTGGCTAAGAGCCAGGATGCATTGAGTTTTGACATTATTGCATTTTCATTCATCTCTAAAGTAGGCAGGTGTATTTTAAGTAGAAAATAGATTAAAAAAATGTTGCAGTTGGACTTCTCATCCTTCCATGATGGAAATTATGTGGTTAAGTGCTTTAGACTAACTGGAGGAAGATCTGAATGCAATGCTTGTTGYAAGCACTTGGAAATGAAACTGGCTTCCCCCAACAGAGTCAGGAATGTATAAATGCGTCTTCCTTTCCTTCCTTGTATGCTTTTCCTGTAATCCTTGAAGCAATCTATAAGGCTCTATTCATGTTTTCCCTTTGTCCTCAAGTTTTTATTACTGATTGCTGCTGTAACCTGGAGCATGACCAACTATGGTGATTGCTGAGAGTCTTGGGAGCCCACAGTATTCACTTTCCCTCTCACTGTATTCTCTAGACAGAAAGAGAGGCAATAGCAAGACCTATTTCTTCTTTGTATTCAGCCTCCTGTGAGCTTGGAGCTGGCCCAGGGTAACAGAGTGTTGTAAATGAAATTCGTTCTTGTTGGCATATTCTGTTTCATTAGCTGGCAGCAGCAAGACTGTTTTTAAGCCTTAATCGTAGCTAAAATTGATGGGCTCTTGTTCTTAGGAAGCTTAAAGCTGGCAAAAATAGATTACCAAGCAGAAAGCATTATTGGAAAATCTGATCACTGATTTACTGACCAGATCTGCTTAAAGTCCAGACTTTTCTATGTTGTTACTAAAGTGGAAAAAAGGTATGCTGGTGCTCTCAGCTTTAAATTGAAGGTAACACCTTTAGTTGCCCTTATTCCCTGAACCTCCTAGTAAGAGCAGACCAACCTGCCTAGCTCACAGTGCCTCACTGAGATGCTTCTTGGTCAGGGATTTGTTATTCACAGGAGAGAAGAAAACAGTGTAATTGCTATGAAGTTTGGACAGCCTCTTAGGCTTTTATTTATTGCATCAATTGCAGGACCAGACAGACGCTATGAAATTCTTCCAGACTGAAAGATCACAGAAGCACCTGCTGCTTTTTTTCTCTCCAATGTTTTCAATCATTTTTAATGACAGCCATCAGTATCAAATAGCTTTTACAGATTAATGAGGATGGTGAAGCACCCAGAAGAGCATTTCTTCCCAGAAGAGCATCTTCCTAAATGCAGCATCCTACGTGGAGTTAACTAGAATTAGGAATAGGCAGAGCTGTGGGATTTTGCCTTTATCTGCTTGCAGGCGCAGGTGTTTGGAAAAAAAAAAAAAAAAAAAAAAAACCCTAGTGGATGAGCACTGATTATTCTTCAGTTTGCACTGCTCCCTGGTGGGACAGCTGGGGAAAAACAGTCACTGTCAATGAATAGCAAGGATCTTTGCTGACTTGTCTGCCTTACCTCCTGTGGGTTCACAGTAATTGCTGTGGAAAAGGTTGTTTGTTTAATCTTGCTCCTCGCAGACACATTAACCTCCTGGGCTCCATTTCCAGACTCCCACTCTGTGCCCTTCTCCTCCAAAGCCTTGACCCTCATCTATTCCGCGTCCAGATCTGGGTCTGAGGACAGCAGAGGGTACCCGGCCTCGGGGCACTGCCTCTGCCTACAGCAGCAAGGTGCAAACCAGAAGGTATTTCTGCCTGCTGACGGAGAGAGGCTGCTCCGTGCCTCAGCCCTAGCTCTGCAGCTGTTTTTGAATAAATCCCCAGCTCTATCCACCTGTCTCTCTTTTGTGGATTTTTGCTGGAGAGCAGAGCAGGACTCCAGCATTCAGCTCATCCCAGGACCACTGAGATCATCTCAACCTGGAGGGAAGGGGGTTGCCTCAAAAGACCTGCATCACTCTCGAGGATTAAATACTTGCCCTGAAAACTCCTATGAGCGTTTGTGAGGGGAAATTGTCTGGTCTATACAGATAAGCAGTGTTTACTTACTCGTATACGGTGCAATGGGTATATGCTCTTTAACTTAGTCATTATTATTATGAGGCAAAAATGAGGACAACCAGGATCCCACATATAAGAAATTGTTAAGCCAACCTCTCATATTTGCAACAGTGTATATATTAAAAGAAAAAGAAGTCAGCATCTTTCTAGAAATCCAGAGTACTTTCATTGGCACTTCAAACTGCCTGTGAAGGAGATTGAGTGGGTGCTGACTCTCATTTTCCTGGAGTGTGTTAAGGTGTCAGTGGCTGAGGATGTGGGGGCTGGAGTTTTTGAGGCATCACAAGGGGTAGATGTAGTCCAGGGCACGGTGCAAAGGCAGCAGCCCTGCTGCTGCGTCTTGGAGAGCTCGGCACAGTGAGGGAGTCAGAGCCAAATTGTGTCACTGAGCAGTTCATGAGCAAGGAGTTCAGAGTAGGAAGTGCCTGCCTTCTGTGCAGCCTCAGATAAGAGCATCAGTTTCCGTGGATTTGGAACTTGCACTCCAGTAGCACCAGCGCTGCAAGCAGTTTCACTGCCATACATCTGAATTAACTATGAGCTTTTTCTTCATAAGCTCATTCATTTTGTACTGCAGGCGTTCTGCAGGTGGAGGGTGAGAATTTGATTCTGTGCTGCTTGCATTTTGTGTGATGACTTATGCTGCAAAATGTATGTAAAGTGAGCATTGCACCAAATGACTGTGCTGCGTGGCAAGGCGGTGCAGGAACAAAGASGTGAAAAATTATCAGACTAAGGCTGATGCTGCAGGTAAAATGGCAGAGCTTCTATATAATCTGGTCATTTGCAAAAACAGCTCTCACCTTTCGCAATCAAAGTGTCCCTATGATGCCTGTTCTTTCAGTAGTCAATGACACTGTTAGGTGACTATATTGCATAAATTATTCTTCCTGATTTGGACTACTGTATGAATTTTCATGTATGAAAATCTTTCCCACTTGCAGATCTTTTGCTGGAATAAAGAGACCTGAACTGAACGTATCCCTGGAGCCCAATGTGAACTATTTCTTCTACCTGAGGGCTGTCAATGCATTTGGGACAAGTGAACAGAGTGAAGCTGCTCTTATCTCAACTAAAGGTAGCCTGCCTTTCTCGGCCAGCAGAGTGATGGGATAGAGGGACAAACCAGTCAGAGATGACTTTTCTGTAGTGAACTTTCAGCTATAGGAGTAACCGAGATTTTGAGATAAAAGGAAGCAAATTTGATGTGGGACGACTTCATTTGATACTGGTAAATTTATGTAAAAGTTGTGTGAGTTCAGAAGCAATGCTGTTTTAAGTGATAAAAAAATGGTTAAATATTCTTCAGAGATCTGAGTTTGTTTGAGTTTGATAAAACACAATCAAATTAAAGATTCCATGATTTAAAACAAAACAAACTTACAGACTTTGGTGTACAGGACTGAGGAACAAAGCAGAACACACTTTAAAGTATAATGACTGATGTAAACTTTAAGATTTCCAGATAGTGTTAAATTATGTATGGTTCCAAATCAAATCAGCCTCAAAGTTCAGATTTCCTACTTTGAAAAATTAATTGGTTAAAAAGGATTCAGTCTTCTTTAACACGAAAGACATCTGTATCACCTAATTATTTTTCTAAATAATGCAACCTGTTACAATCCCTGGGCCTAGCTGCCAGAAGACTGCCATCTCACATGGGCACAGCTGAGAACAGTCTTCCCATTCTCACCCAATTTTCTGTCACTCCTGCCTGTCAGTGAGTACAGTTCTGTCCCACTAAAACGGTAGTAATCATTACTTAACACTTTGTGATTCATCTGCTGTTAATATTGCTGGCGTCTCAGAACTAGTGTTTCTTTGTCATCAATTGTGCCACAGGAACTAGGTTTCATGTGCAGAGTGACACAGCTCATCCCGCTTTGCAGCTCTCCTGTGACGGCACGGTCATACACCTTCCCGAGAAAGCCCRGTTCACGGGGTAAGTAGCCACATGGCTGGCGAGCACAGTTGTGCTGCTGGCTCGCCATGAGGCCCTGTCTTCCACCTTTGTCTATGGGTAGCTTTCACCCAGGGCTAGCTGACTTTTTTTAGAAAAAAACTAATTGTTTCAGTCATGCAACGCCTGGATATTATTGGGTAGGCCCCTAATATCATGTCTCTTCAGTAATGCTGGTTGCAGCACTGATGTAGTTGTTGGAAGGAGGTTGATGTTGCACTGAGAAACCTCCACTCAAGGTCAAAGGCAGTAGCCAAAGAGGAGGACAGCTGGATTTACATCACTCTGTAGTCACTGTTTAATCCTTTAGAAAACTTTAGCCTTGAAGCAACTTTTTACTGCTCCAGGCTGGTCAGAATTGTAGGTTTATTTTTGAATTGATAGTAGTTAGAAATAATCAGTCCTCTGCTCTTTCACTTAGAGCATTGTTGATAACATTTTTAAAAGCTTTTATGGCTTCAGAGAACTCAGAGCTGAAGGGGATATGTTAGACATTGTATCAGGCTAGCTCCACCCTTGCAAATGTCATGTTATCAGTTTATTTATTTTGGTATACTATTCAACTACAAAGAGAGGTCAACTTATATGCAGTTGCGTCATATACATATGGCTTTTTAGAACAGAATGGGATATTACTGGGTTAAGCATCTTTTTATTGCTGTAATTGAATCCACCTAAGACAGCCACTCTCTCTACTTACAACACCTGTCTTTTCCAACTTGAACGAGCCTYGTAAAATGTAATCTGTAATTCTAAGATCTTATTTGACTGTGGATTCCCATTTCCCACCACAACATTTTACTCACTTCCTCTGCTTTTGGGTCAAATTTCATAGTTTTCAGTTCTTAACATGAGTTCACCTCAATATGAACATGACTTGACTTTCAGGGAGGACATTCAAATCTTTGCTAAAAATCTGTAATTAAAAGAACAGAATTCAATTCATTAGTAACTTTTGATGCTGCTGCATGATGTGCTTGTAAGAAATATCACAATATTACTGGTCTACCACCAGACTCATGTTACTATATATCTTTTCACAAATAGATTTCCTTCAGTTCTGGGTGAACTGCTGCCTGCTCGGGGCCGTCATTACTGGGAAACCATTGTCTCTGCCTGCAGAAGCTACAGGATTGGAATTTGCTCTGAGGCTACATCACAGAGTGATGTCCTGGAGCTGAATGGTACCTCTTGGTTCATGCGCTGCTGTCCTTCACAAACCAGGTAGAGCTGAATGAGCCTAGCTCCTTGGGAATTTACTTGTCCTTCATGTGAACAGAGTCGGTGAGGTTCAAGAATCATGACAGCACAGAGGTCTTGTCTGCTTCATTTTACAAATTGCAATAGCAAGAAAAATACAACTATAGAAGAGTTTCAGACACTCTGTGCTGCTTTACTAAATCTTACAATGAGCCTTAAAAGAACACAACAACCCAACATCAATCTTAAACAAGAACTTTGAAGTAATGGCACATTTGCTCAGGTAGGAGGGTCATATACTGAGCAAATCCTATTGCCACATGATACACTGCTATATGCACAGACTGTTAATAGGTGGAAATTGAATGATAAGGAATTTCTGGTAAGCAACAAAGAGGGTGCTCACTGTAATTTGGTTTCCATTTCCTTGCAGTTTTCTTTACAGATTTCTTCACACCAGTGAGCTGAGTGATGTCCGGGTGACAGAACAGCCCGCCAGGATTGGCATCCTGTTGGATTATAGCGGTGGCAGACTGTTGTTCTTCAATGCAGAGAGAGGACTGGTGTTGTGCACCATCAGGCACAAATTTACGGATGCTGCTCACCCAGCCTTCGCTCTGGAGAAGGCCGGAGTCCTTACCCTGCGCACGGGAATGGAGCTGCCCGAGTTTGTGAAGCAGAGCTAATCCCGCACTCCCAGCTCTCGGCAGCACCGGCAGCCACAGCATTAGGGCAGGGAGGGGAAGAGGGTGTCAGAGAGGGACGACTGCTTTTCACTGATGAGTACTATGTGCACAGCTCCCCTCTGCACAGCGTCGGTAATTATACTTCGCGCCCAGCCACATAATCACTCTGAGCCCGAAGGCAAAATCAACTCCTTTGGATGGAGCATGCACCTCATGATATACACAGAAATACGAGGAGGAAAAAGGTTGGTTAGATCTGATCCGAGAATTCAGAGGCAGGGGGAAATATACTTTCCCTGTAAAAAAAATGACAGTACTAGCTGTCTTTCTAAGTTGATGATGAGCCTGTGTATGAAATAAATGCATCTCTCACTGCAATACATGACTCTCTTCTTTTGTCAGAAAATGCCAATGCTTCTTCATTTGCCAGGACAGTCAGAGCCCATATCCAAGATGATGAGTTTGAAAAATGTCCAGAAATTTTTACAACTGGAACATTCTGCAGCTGAATATATCTTCCCTATTGTTCACCAACTCTTTTGTTTAAATACTCCAATCAAAGAAAATGTGGAAATGTAGAAATCTGTATTTCTGCAAAATGAGTGAGTCCTAGGCTAGCTTGTTGCCTGGGACCAGAGAGAACAGTCAAGTTGTCATCTACATTCTTGTGGATAGCTCTTTCCCTCGCTGTTTTCATTGCTGAACTTACAGAGGTGAAGCTGATAATATCAGGTATATGGGTGTTTTTCAGGCTCTGCTTCGGTCTGTCCCACCATCTGTGCTAGCACTGGGATTGGACGGCCCAGTTGCAGTGTTTCAGAGCCACTAAAGCAGTCAGGCTAAATGTGATTTGAACCAGCACAGGCAGGCTGTGCAGCTGCCCACTGTCCTGCCCCAGGGCTGAGCTTGCACGTGCCCCTGGTGCTGAGGAGCACCCCTGAATACAGGGGGAATTAGCCTGACAGAGGCTGGGCAGTGCTTTCCTTGCTGTGTGTGCTCCGGTAGTTTGCACTGGAGGGGATTGCTCTGCCTGTTGCTGCCATTTTATTGATGATTTGAACCACCTCACCATGCATTTACCGCTCTAGGAGGTTGTGCTGAGCCCTGAAGGAGCCGTGCTCTTTACATGTCACAGCAGGATGGTGAAAACAAGATAAACAAGGCCCCTTGCACTGTTTATTTTAAGCTAAAGCTTCTTCTGGCACATCAGCTACAGTGCTACCTCTGCATCTCTGTGGAGGACAGTGGGAGAAGGGCCCGGGATTCCCTGGGAGAGGACAGGAGGGCATTTTCTATTACCCTGCAGGCTGAGGAGGCGGCGGGCTGGCAACCCGCATGGGGCAGAAGGTGCGGGGCGGCAAGGCTGGTCTGCAGAGTCAGCAGGACCCCTTCCTCAGGCTCCCTCAGCCAGGCAGCTCGGCTCACGTGAGCTCTGATGTCTGGAGAGCCTGTGTGCAKCTGCAGACCAACCTGCAAAGCCCGACTTTAGGGAGGCTTCGTTGGCCTCCGCCTCACCCTAACTGCTGCTGTCCCACACCTGGGAGGGGTTTGTTAACGTGGACGTGATGCATTGCTCAGGGGAGAGCYGGTGCTAAGCAGAGCGCAAGCAGCGTGGCATCGTTTGGGTGTCTTTCATTTATGGCATTTACACCCAAGGCAATTGAATGGCTGTTTTACCATGAAGAACTAAAGCCTCATCTATAGTCATGCGTTATTACACCAGTACTACTGGAGTGTTTGAGCTAGGCAGAATGTTTTTCAGAAATGCATCCGTTCTTAGAAAATACCTGAGTGTATTTTTTAGAACTGTCTGATGTCTGCTTGCCGATTTTTATTTAAAAATCGACTCTTAGTTTGGGCAGCATCAAAAAGTTTATTTGCTGTTTATGTGAAAGTTGGATAAACTATTTGCAGTCAATCAAAGCAGTCTTAATAGTGCCAATTTGAATGTCTGGTCTGCGTTAAGTTTCGCTGAATGAAGACATATCTAGAGAGACCATCCAGGTTTGGACAGATGGATTGAAACGTACATTAAGCCAAAAGCTTTATACGAGCCTTGGTGGTTTGGTATAGGGAGAAAATTCTGTTTGTGAGGATCCTGAAGGACACAATTATACTGTGAGGCCTTACAGGATGTGGTGCAAATTCTGTTGCCCTTGGAAATTCTGGAGGTGCATCTGCCRTGATCTTTTATTACCCTATTGGCACAAAGTGAAATCAAATTCCGTCACACAGCTTTGAAAGTACACTGCAGCCAACCTGACCCTGCATTCACATGAGCCGAGAGTTTGAGGCTTGTTGCATTTATTTTTTTCTGGACACTGTAGTTTTCAACAATACACTAGAAAAGAAAAAGGCCCCAAAACTCCTGATTTTGCATTTTATTGCATTTTTTCTTGTGTTGGGTGACTTTGGCATTTGGAAATACATTAAAAACAGTGTGAACAATGTTTTAAACAAAAGATGTTCATTTGGCTGGTAGTAACTAAGACTTTATATAAATGCTGAAAGGATTATGTAGTGTCTGTGCATAGTCTGATCATTGTTCCAAGCTTATAATTACATAATAAGGTAARAGCTAGAGCTAGATATATAAAAAAAGCTAGATATATAAAGAAAAAAATTAAATATTTCAATTTTTAGCAATATTTAAAGGTGTGTTGTTGTCCTGAAAATCCAAAAAAAAATGCCTAACATGGTAAGTGTTGATAATAAACATTTGAACTGATCTTAAACACATGGTGTTAGAAGCAAAGATTTCTTTTCACTTCAGCGGGCTTTGTATTCAGCTCATAAGCCCTTGTGCACTGAAAGGAGAATGCAGACCTGACTGTAAGAAAGAAACATTAGTTTCTGCTGCCAAGGCAGTGTTGGACTGGAAGGACTGGAATACCAGTAGTATTGATCCACAAATCTCCGTTGTTTTTTTGCTCCATARAGGGTTTAATGCTCCTGCTCAGCATCAGGCTGAGCCAACGTGTCCTCATTCCACCAAACATGCGAAGTACGTGTGTAAAGGGACTATAGCTTTGCTCTTCTTCTAGCCCTTTTTATAAAGGAAAATTCAGTAAATTTATGTTTTYACTGAGGGTGGTCTAGTGATACCCTATTTTGGAAAGGCATGCATTAGAAATCCACCACCTCAAACRTATTGTTGTAAAACTTAATGACATGTTTTCACTGAGCCTGTTATGAGGCAGTCCCAGTAAGGCACGTTATCAATAAATAGTGGCTATATMCACATGTGATATTGTCTGTGACATACACATGAATTAGGCTTTCTCAAGAGCACTGTGAGGTTTTGAATAGGCATATAAAAATAGATTTAAGAATAACATGAAGTTATGATCTTTTTGACCKGCCCTAATTTTGGAACAATAAATAGGACTTCTGCTGTGTTAAGTCTTAAATTGCATGTGAAAAACTATAATCTGTAGTGGAATCACTATTGCATTTCTGCCGTTTTTGATAAAGAAATGACTAGCTCTCATGAAGTTAATATCCTCGGATTGTTACATAAGCAGCAAGAAGAGGGGGTGTCTCTCTGCTCCCGGCAGCATGCTGTGAAGCGGGGGTGAACTAGAAAATATTTTCATTTTTCGTGTTGTGTACGTTTTCCTGTGCCTTGGAAGGTGGTGTTTGTTGCTTAGGGACTACTCCTCCATGCAATTCCTGCACAAACACAACCCGGAAAAGGAAAGGGAGCAGGTTTCTACCCCAGATGCCACAGCAATTTTGCCAACGGCTGAAAAATGCATAAGTTCGTGGGCTTTTCTAGAAAATATCTGCTCAGAAAATTTACACCTTCCTGTTCAGGACCTGTTGTAAGTGTGCTCTTATCGACCCTGAAGAAACAGCACTGCAAGAAGAGAGGAGCAGCCTTTGTCTTACCCCATGTTGTTACTCTAGGATTTGGTCAGACTCTGTGACCAGTAGTGCTAAGGAAGAACGATTCAACAGTTTTTAGTGTACAAAATCAGGACCTTTCTTTCCTTTTAAAGCAAGGAATATATGTTTTAAAAGTCAGATAAGGAATTTTCTGTGGTTCAGTTAGTAACAGCATTGCATAGGAACAGATATTAATAGTCTTCCCAGGCACAGAAAAGGTATTACTCTCTGGAGTATAAAAGCACATTCTGGAGGTAAAACTAGGGCATTTCTAAAAATTAAAAAAAAAATGCCCATTATGTCACTGAGCTGGAGCTCAAATTAACATTTTTAGCTCTAGGACCTATACCCCTGCAAAATGTATCTGCAGCAGAAAAGTATGATGCATCCTGTGATTGCAATGCAGCAAGAACCCGCTCTGCTACATGGCACTGCAGTGACTTTTGCCTCTGCTCAGGAAGTTCAGCAGAGCCCGTGTAGCTGACCTTGCATAGCCCTCATCCAGTCAACTAAAGAGTAATGAACAGATGATTCCCTGGGCATCCATGCAGCCATGGTAGGAAATTCCACATGCCAAAGCCTGATTATGTAAATTCCTCTTCCAAAGCTGCTGGACCTTAGACATCCCCAAGGAAGGAGCACAGCAGTTAGGCTCCAAATGAACAAAACCTCTGTGGGAAATAACATGCATGTTGGAAGGGCCTCATCTGGGCCTTCATTGGGTCTTCTGCTGGGACTACAGGGCAAAGGCAAGGAGATTTAAAAACTACTGCCTGAAAACTTAACCTAAATGTGGTCTTTAAGGCACATTTATTTAAGAGTTTATCAGGCAAAAAAGGAAGGCCTCATCCCCTGTTTTTATCCCCTCGATAACACAGGTGTGTGGCCCACAGAAAGGCACTGTGTCCCACTTGCCCAGCAGAAGGAAAAATTAAATGTTCATTTCCATCCACTTTTTTGTATTTTCTTATCTTAAAAAATAAATAAGAAAAAAGCACAATCTAGTCTGAATGCAAAATGAGATACAGGAAGTCCTAGATCTGTGACTACTTTATGCTGCTGTTTTTGAACACTAGGATTAAGTCCTTCACATTAGTGAGATGCTCCCTTAATGAATACAGCATTGATCTTGAGTTAAACAGCTCGGCTTAAGCTTGTCAAGCTTAGCAGAGCGACCTGCCTTTTGTAGATAGGTATCTGTCTCTTCAGATGGTAGGGAGGGTCCAGCCGTCCTGCCTCTCGGAACAGCTTGGCGGCTCCGCTCGCTGCGGTGCAGAGGTCTCCTGTAACCCTCAGAGGGTGCTGGTAAAGCAGTGGATYCAAGAACATGGCCAGCACCACCTGTGTGTAGTAGGCAGGATGTGAACCCTGGGGAGCAAATCTGGGAAGTGCTGGAAAATCATAACCCAAGGACCACGTGAACGCTGAGTTTTACTGCGTGTGGTAACGGCAGGATAAGCAAAACACCCCACATGTGGCACGTTAGGACTGAAGGAATTTATTTTTGTCAGCCATGTGTAAGAGCATATCTAACTTTTTAAATGTGTATTTCATTAGGCTTTATGTGAATCCAATGGATCACATGCATACATACTGGAAAAACATGTGTTACATATGTCAGACTCATGGCACGGAGAAATAAATCCAGAACAACAGTTCCCCCGATGCTGTTTGACGCAATCAAGCTCCTTGGATACTCTGCAGCTTCGAGCTGTAGAACAGCAGTCCTCGATTCGCTGCTTGTTTCAGCTGAGTTTTCCAGGCTGGTCTGGAGACGGAGGAAAACAAAGCTGCAGAAATGAGGCTAGCAGGGAGAGCAAAGCCCGGTGCTGCCAGCAGTGCTCCGTGCTCAGGGTTGCTGCCCAGGGCACCAGGGAGGAGGACAGTGATGCTGTGGTGTAGCCGTGCTTGCAGTAGAGTAGGCAGCCTAATCACTCCTTTAGGCCCCTTGCTTCTACACCCAAAGCGATGAAAATGACAGGATGCCACACTTCAGATCAGTTGGTGGAGACTGCGAGAGGTGTTGCCCTGGCCCGGGCCTGGCTCTGCTCCTCTGGGCAGATGAGCAGCTGCAGCCTGAAGGCCACAGCCCTGCTCGAACCCCTGTGCCCTGCGCTCCCACCCGCTGGCAGGCCTGGGTGAGCGCAAAGGCCGCCGCCGCCTCATGGAAGCAGTGGGGTACAACGAGGAGGCTACCCCAGGAGGCCAGGGTCTCACGGGCTGTGCTCATAAAATACCTCAGCCTGGAAGAATGTGTTAAGTCCATTTTATAGTAAATTTGAAGTGGCCTTTTTTCAATCCCAGTTGTCCCCTTCTCTCTACTTTTTACTCTTACTGTTCACCTCATGCTTAGTTGTGAGCCTGTTGTGGGTCTGTGCCCCAGCTACATCTCTGCTGAGCTCTGCAAGGCTTGCACTGAAGCACCTCAGCTGCATTACTCTGCTGCAAGATGGTAATGAAGAGTCCTGGAGCTTCATGATCCCATGGGGCCCAACCCTGAGGAGTGCTGGTCCCTGACTGCTGCTCYTCCTTTTCCCCAGTGCTCTCGGGAGGGTTGTTCCACATCCGCTGGCATCATCTCCTTGACTGGACAGCCTTCTCAAGAGTGCCACCAGCCCTCTTGCGTCCCTCTTGGAGGATGGCTCTTTGCACGGAGGCTTTATCTCCACATCCCCGAGGCCCTGCTGCTCCTCCTAACTGAGGCACCCCGGCTGGTCCCTGTGCAGAAARCTGTTCACTGCTGTTCACTGCCTGCCAGTGTCGGGATCCTCCACCTCAGGTTTAACACAGGCAGYGCTGGACCTCGCTGCTGGGACACTGGCTTTGCACAATGTGTGCCCATCTCAGCAGCGTCCCAGCCACGTGTCTCTTGTTGTACCACTAGCAGAGAGGAATGATTGCCGTGCAAGTCTCGCTGGAAAGTGTACAGTTCTGTGAATTGTTTCTCTTTTGACAAGCAGGCATTTTCAAATGAAAAACTGCTTCATCAGTATGTTCCTGACCTACTCTGTGTAGCTCTCTAATCCCTTTCGTGAGCTCCCCCTGCTTCCCAAGAGGTTTGCTCCTCTTTGTACGAGGAATCCAGGCCAGCTCTGAAGCGGTACCGCTGTGTTGCCTTGCCTCAGACTGCTGAAAAAAACGCCTGTAGAGAGATAAGGAAGGTAAGCATCTGTCAGGAGTTGTTGAGAACAGGATTAGGTATTCACAGGTGCCTACTAAACAATTCAGGAGTGAGAACACCAATATGGAAACATAAAACACTCTAAAAGGAAAAAAGAAAATAAGCAACAATGTTGGTCAGGAATCATCCATTCATTARGGTCATCACCTCCTCTGTGTGTTAGCCAACATATCATTTCAAACGTGTATATATTGCTTGCAGAGCATCCTTGCAAGCAGCAAAAGYGAGGCTGCAGCATCTACAAGCAACTTCCACTAGCAGCCACAGTGAGTGCTGTGTTTTCTCCCTCGCTTCTTGGGCAGCCGGTAATGACAGTGCTGAATTCTGCTTTTGCGAGTGGCTCGTTCAGCAGCTGCGCCCATGTGAGATGCTCTCTCACTTCTCCTACTGCAGTCCACAGAGTCAAAGCATGCGTGGGTTCCCATCCTACAAGAATGGTCTCTTGAGAAGATCTGGAAATAATTGAAAGCGCTGCCTTTTCTCTGGTCCCACTCCTGGGATGAGACCCTCCCCACCTCTAAGATTTTAAGCAAGTTCATGCCAAACACACCAGGCCTTGTAACTGAGACTGAGGGGAGGGGAAGGGTGTTACGCTTTTGGAAAGACCAACTCTTTAGACTTCCAGGAAGGACATCAGAAGATAGGGCGAAATATAATTTTACTCCCTTTCTATTTCTAGTTACTCAATAACTCTCATATGATGGCTCCGTTTTTTCATTATAAGTGACTGCTTTGGAGGATAGTGTCATTTCCTTTTGAACTGCAAATGTCCAGGAGTCTAAAAGTTCCTTCACCTGGATCTACCGCTCATGCTTCCAACCAAATTCCCCTCCCTAAACCTGCTAGGAAAGAGAAAATCTATTTTAAGTAAACGCAGTAGAATTAGTGCTCCGTAATGGAAGCTTTGCATGCAATCACATCTCAGTGGGATGTTTGAGCTTCACCACGATGTTATAGTGAAGCAGGTCCCCAAGATTTTGAGGAGGGCCTAAYGCCCACATAGTTACTGCCTAGCAACTGGGATCATCTCGAGGAGGAAGAAAACCCTCCGCAGCCTGAGGGATGTGACTGCTGTCCGGGAAGGAGGAGCAGAGCTGGAACCGTGTGGAGTTGAGCGGCTGTYGGAACAGGCGTCTCCAGGGAAACACCCATGGCTCCGTTCCTCCTCCCATGGTCTGTGGCGCTCCCCTGGACGTGGTGCGGCGCAGAGGCAGCCGCTGTGCCCCCTCTGGTCTCACTGGGTTGCTCCCAGTGCTTTGGGCACACATTCAATGCTCCCTTCCCTCCTGCGACAGGTTGCTGCTCTTTGGTCTGAGGCAGGAGTCCGGCTGTCAGGACCTGGGCTGCTCCCAAATGTGCCTTTCACACTGTCCTACCAGAGACTTTTTATAAGCACCAGAAGAGTTTGTTTCCTCTGTCTGAGTAGCATTAGCCCAGCCTTGAGAAACACATGTCTAGCAACTGTGGGAGCGGAGGATCAATATCTGCCTGGTGCAGTGGGGATCTGCCCCACTCACCCTCAAAATTACCCTGGGAGACCTGCTCTGAAGTAGCAGCATCTACTGATCTTGTAGGCCCTTCTGCGAAAACCAAGGCAGTTATAACCAGCATCTCACATGATCTCTGTGGCAACGTAAAGAAGCTGTGTTTTGGCTCACAGTCTTGAAGACTCATGTGCAGAGCTCATCATTGCCTTGCTACCGGAGCCTCTCCTGTCTAATAAGAGGCTGAACTCTGCACCTCCCAGACAAGCAGTCCCATGCTTGCTGTTCCTTGTGGTTCCGTTTTTTTTGCCTTGGGCTGAATGTAAATGTCGTGTGACCTTTTTCACTGGTGGCATGCCAAAAGGTGTATTTCTTTTCACCTTGCAGATACTTTTAACCTTATTATGTTTCTGTGCAGACTTTTCTTTGCTTAAACCAAATTCTTACTCTATTTTCTCTGAAGTGGTATTTTCCACACCTCTGAACAATCTTCTCCTTTTCTTCCCTTGGATGCTCTATGCCTGGTCCACTTTCTTTTTATCTTTCCTTTTTTAAAAATGTCTACTGCCTAAAACAAGAAACAGAGGCCACCTAGTATTAGGTCAAGATGAGGGCTTGTTCCTTAGATCTTACCTCTGTTTACATGGCCCAATAGAATCTTTGCCTTCTTTTCAATAATACAAAGTTGTTCATCTTATGATCCACTAAAAACTACAGAGCCATTTCCAAAATTCTGTTATAAAACAAATTGTTCCCCACTTATGAATGTGTAACAGCATATTCTTGCATTTGTGCTTGTTCTTCAGGAACTGCACCCTCTTCCACTTGCTAAGGTCATTTTGTGCCCTGATTCTGTCTTCAACAGGCTCTTGTCTCTCCAGACTCCTCTTGACTCTGTTTCTGCTCCAGCATCCAGGCCATTAAAGCTGCCCTGGAATAGCAGTGGATTCATGGCATCCCCCTCCAGGCCTTCACTTCCTACTTCTGCCAGTGAGCTCTGTTTCATCTGGGTACTTATGAGAAAAAAACATATATTTCCAAATAAGTAATTTACAAATAACTCTTTTTTTTAAAGAATCTTTCTATTATTGTTCCTGGTCACCTCTTGTCCATAAGGGGGCAATATATGGCAGGAAGAACAGAGTTCCTGGACTGCGCAGAAACTCTGTGGTGTGCAGGTTTAAGTGTATCTTGGGTCTACCCACTGGAACAACCCTGCTTTTCCCCAGAGGAATTTGAAGGATTGCAGCTCTGCAGCGTTAATGTTTTCAGAAAGAGTATTCTGCCAGATGGCTGTTGAGGAGCTGATTTTATTTTGTACATATATGGCCTTTGGTTAGGATAGTTGTTATTCTTTTAATTTTTGTTTTCCTGTAGGAGATGAGAAAAAGCTGTTTTGATGGAAACAAAAGACAACATTTTTGCCTTTCTGATGTGCCACACTGAAGAGCTAGTAGGAATATGTTGCTCGGATGGAGTTATATAATTTTGGAAAGCAATTTATCAGAAATGAATCTCTACTGTATGTGGCCCCGGGGGCTTCTGCCAATGCTAGACATGGCCGGCAGTTTTGTTGGTGCAAAAGTAATAGTGTGTTCCTATGTATACCGAGGAGCTTCTCCTCAGAACTATTTAGTTTACCCTGGGCTTTGTCAGCTTAGAGCAATGATCGTTTTCCTGTCCAGAAAACCATGTAGTTTGTGGTGTGTGAGAAAAGAAGCTGAACATCAGTTTCAGAAGGAAAGAACAGGGCGAGCTGGGGAGGGTCCTGTCATCTCACGCTTTTTTGTATGAGACACAGACTGAAGGGTCTGAGATGAGTATCCAGAGAGAGAAGAGGCCGGGAACTGTACCCAATAGGCAAAAAAMCTAGTAGTTTTTGGTTGATTCTCCCTGTAGTCATCTGAACATCCACTCTGACCAAGCTGTACTATTTAAGTGTTTTGGTGGTCTTGTAACRTTTCTAAATTCATGCTAGCAACAGTAGGAAAAAATACCTTCATTATGCTAATGACTAAAGTCATTAGCTTCTGCAGTGGCCAGCTTCCCAATGTTATCCAAATACCAGGAAGGCTGAGTCAGTCCTGATCATCTCTTTGGGAAAACAGAATTCACCCCTTTGCTGAAAAATAGCATGAGAGAGGAGTGATCTCACAGCAGCTCGCTGCCATTCCCCGGGCTGGGCATCCTGCTATGCATCATAACAAATTCCCTGGSTTGGGATGGGTGGCTTAGAAGTCACCTTTTTTTATACTCCAGAAAAGACCTTTTGATCTCCATGATGATGTCCCTTTGCCTCTGGACAGCCCAGACCTCCTCCTCTCTGTGCTCCTCTTCCTTTCTAAGCAGCAGCAGTGCCCACCAGACAAGTTCAGACTTATTTCTCCACTTGGCTCTTTTTTTATTCTCTTCATTGCTGCATGGCCCCAGAAAAGCACAGAAAAGCAGTTCCTGCTGCTTTGTGAGCTGCCTGTATCAGACACAGGGTCCCCTGGGCACGCGTCCCTGTGCACTGCCATAGCGGATCCCAGGAGCCCTCCCAGCCTTGGAGGCCAGTGGCTGARCTACTCCTCACTGCCACAACATAGTCCCTGGCTTCTCAGATCTGAGATCTCTTTTAAACTTGAGCTAAAGAGATTAGTAAGGAAAGAGAGAGATAAAATGATTTAAAATCCTAAAAGAGAAAAGACTTTTCTCTTACCAATTTGATATGCAGAACAGATGGTTCATGATTAAAAAAAAAAGTCAGGAAGAAAAAAGGAGCCTCAATGGAGTCTCTACGTGCCCCTGCTGCACTCAGCCGYGAACAGTTCGTGCAACTGGTTATTCTGCTAAGTGGAATTGTTCCTCCTTTGGTAGTTCTGCCTGCACAGGAAACAGATCTGTTCTTTAAATCCAGATTCTTTCTTTTTTCTTTTTTTTCCCCTAAACAATTTGTGACAGAATCACATCCTTCCTTGTGTTATTCATGCTATGTTGGAAAATGCTATTGGTTGGAAAATTGAGGTTGCTTTCTTAAGGTTCATCTTCGTTAATAACCTATGTGTGCRAGAGCTAGACACCTTCTCCGTGATGTTGTTTGCAATGGGTTTGCTCCTTAAGTAAATTTGAGAGGAAGACGAGGCAAATAGTAAGATCTCTAGTTTTCCTTGTGGTAAAGTATGTCCCATCCCTCCAAAAATCTGCTTATTAATAACATCACTTGTTATTAACTGAATCGTTAACCTGCTAAATTTAAAACTCGTTAAAATGGATAAAATGGATTGGAGCTGTAAGAAAGTAATTTGTCTGCTTCAAGAAATTAGCGTTTCTCTCTCCTTGCTGTAACGATGCACAAGTGCTGACTGAAGAACCGGTACCTCCTTGTGCTCTCTGCTAAACTTCTGTTGTGGTAGGTTTGTTACCTGTCTTAGCAGACAACATGCAGTTGGAGAACAGCCCAAAACATCTTGCTTTCCTTTCTGCTGTATTTATGCTTAAGCTCCTTTCTAATCACCTGGGAATCATTTTGAAAGTAAAAGCTAAGCAAGYGGTCCTCTTGTGGTACATTTTTATTTCAAGTAATAGGGTTATTAGCAATTTCTGCTCTTTGATCTCTCGCCAATTTTGTGCATCAGACTTGCAACAGTGCRTTTGTAAGGAGGGTTACTTCTGCTACTAACATTCAAAGCCTAATTCAGCCTGGATCAGTTAAAAGTTTAATGTTTAGCAGATGCCAAATGGGGACTATTTTGAGCCATTTCCCCCTAAATAAGGGTTTAGACCCTTCCTCTCATCAGGCGAGGATGGCTTCTCAAAYGTGGGGGCTTTTTGCTGCAATTTTGGCATTATGTTTTGTAGTTTCCCTTCAATTTGTTTCACCCAGTACTGTACTGTAATTACAGGCCAGCCATGGACATGTGTTGRGCTGGGGCAAAACACGGAGAGTGAAGCACTGGAGTCTTGCTTGGCCTTTCAAGCAGCCTTTAAACTCAGAGAAATGCTGAAGTGCTGCTTCTACTCATTGCTTTGGAGCTGCTTGGGCTGGTCACAATCACTTTGAGCGGTGCAGGGCAAAACAAGTCCATTTCAGTCACTTTCTAAGTAGGGGAAAGAAGGGAAAGTCCTCACAGCTTCACTCAGAGGCACCTGCCAAATTTAGCCTGAAGCCATTAGAAAAATGGACATGCAGGAACTATTCCCTCCCCTTTGACAGAATCCAATCACTTGTGCCCTCTTTATGCCATTTATGCTTCATGTTGAGGCATCCGGTTCCCTGAGAGCATCAGGCAGTAAAATAATAGAGAAATATGAAAAATAATTAGGAAGTATCCTATTAACAAGAGCATTYCCCTGGAGACAGGGTTAGGGAAATCTGGCTCTGCTGAGGAATCGTTTCTGCATGTTCTGTGGTTTCCACTCCTTAGCTGCTCAAGGACATATCTGAAAAGGGCCTTTGTGCTCAGAYTGAACTGTTCAAAACCTGTGCTTCAGAATGTTATCACAAAATGTTTCTATATCCTATGAAAGTTTCCACCCTGCATATGCACTGACTGCTGTTCCTGTTTGTGATACTTCTGCATGAGGAAAGACCTTTTTTGTCATTAGAATTAAATAAAAATAACACTTGAATGTGAATGATATTTGCTGTTTTTTAGAACATTTCAATTTCTGGAAACAGACCACCTGCTGCGTAGGACCCCTAAGTCTCCTAGCTAATAATCTTCTCTCCACTTGGACTAATTTTAGCTGTTGCCACTTGAAACTTTTAATGGTTTCAGCCACCTACTGCTTTAACGCAACTCTTCCAGTCTCTCTTTTCCACTCTGCCTGTTCATATATTTGAGGATTAAAAATAGCTCTATTTGGAAAATGGTCACTAGAGATGGAGGTGGAGAGACAGGAATCATCTGCGAGTAAATAGATTGTTAATTCCCTTTGGAGCACTGAGCCGCTGATTCACTCCCAATCAGTTCCCACACAGCCTGGGCTGAGTCAGCCCAGAGGGTGTTGAATAGTCAAGAGCAAAGACGATTCAGGGGATAATGGTTCTGCAAAGACCAAAACAGAAAAATGATTCAGAAGGGGGAACTAAAAGAAGAAAAACATATACTGGAGAGAGGGCAAAATATATATATATATCAAAAAGGAAGTAAAAATAGACAAGCAACCCCTATGCCGCCACCTCTGTGTGGGAAACAGAGGTGTTTAAGGAGCTCAAAGAAACAAGTGAATGAAAGGAAAGGAGAGGATGAAAGGGGAGAGAAGATATTAAAAACAAAAATAGTATCAGAGTGAAATCATCAGGAGAGAGCCAAAGGGGAAGAGGATTGYAGGCAGGAAATAGACTTGGAGAAGGGAAAACTTTCAGATGTCCTCAGCCAAGCCGTTGACTTCCCATCACGTAAGCTTGCATCCAAAAAGATCATACCATGTATGTCCATGCAGCAAAAATAGCACAAGGGGAGCCCTGCAGTCAAGGACTCTCCATCTTTTACAGATCACAGAGTATGAGATAGAAGAAAGAAAAAGGTTCCCATGCGAAACGAACTCTCCAGAGATAGGTGAATGTACCGAGAAGCAAATCCACCCAGACTAAAATTAGGCTCGACCCTTTGTGTTCCCTGAAAAGTTAATGAAGAATCCACAAAGAGAGCCTGAGCGAGATGCTCTGAATCAACCTGTGGGACATTTATCTTGTCCTTTGGCTGCTCTCTCGCTTCTTAGACCTCCCTAGTCCTCACAGTGTGGTTCTGYGAGGTGCCAGGTTCAGCACGGCTGTCCCGGGCAGCACAGGCTGGTCTGACCCTCGAGGGCGCGCCTTGCCGCGGGAGCCTGCGCTCACAGGGCGCCTGCGCTCACAGGGCGCTGCTCCTCCGGTAGCCGAGGAGCTGCTGCCGGCCTGTGCCTCCCACAGCAGCGAGCTCGCCGCCTGCACCAAGCACAGCTCAATACATGTCCTGCCACAGCACCGCAGGCTTGAATTTCTTTCTCCCAGAGCTTCTTGTTTTGAAATGGCATGTATATATTTAATCCATTTCAGGTTTAGGAGACCACAGGGAAGGCTTGTCAACAGCTAGCAGAAGGTGTTTGTTAGTGAGAGGGTATTGACTTGCATCTGGTAGATCCACTGTACAGTAATGGTTAAGGTTTCATGGTGCAAATCCCAAAGCCTGAGGGTAAGTACTTAAAGTCATTTCCCTGGACACATCACGACTGTCACGATATGGGTGGTGCGAGGCCTGGACTTAGCCCATTCGACTGAGGTACTTAAGGTAGAAGTGGTTTAGTCCTCCAGTACATATGGGGTGAGTGGGGAGAGGTGGTAGGCGAGAGGTTTATGCAGCTTTCAGATGACATCACTCGTCCTYTGCAGGTCCTTGCACCTGTACAGTGACTCTGCGAGGAGCTAAGAAAACCTCTATGAACCTCTACTACCATCTTTATCTCCTGAGCCTAATGCTGAAAGGTAGGAGGAGCTGAGCCCGGGTCTAAGTCTCTAGTTCAGWTGCTAAAATAGCTGTGGAAATCAGGTTGTGGGACACTCTCCCAGTGTATGTTGGTCATTCATATGTGAACACAAATGGTAATTTCAGACACCCGTGCTGTGAATGCTTGCACAAAAATCTGACACCCAGAGCTGATGAAAAATAAAGCTAACAACTTTGATGTAGTTCATGCTGTCACTGTATCTCCCAAAAGGAGATTTGTGTGATGGGGCTTTATGTTCTGGRAAGCTCTTGGGTCTTGTCTGGAAAATGTTGTTTTGCTTTATTTTTGCTGTGTTTTTACATTAGAGAAGCCAAACTCTAAAAAAAATATACTTTTWATGCTTTGAGTAAGCAGTGCTGAGCTTCGAGATGCCCTCTCGCCCCTGGCATGGATGAGGAACAACTTCCAGGGTCTCAGACTAACACCTGRGAAAATTATGTCTCTTGAAATGGAAGTAGTAAAAAAATGAGAATGTTTCCTGTGCTGCCAATGGAGGCGGTGGGCATTGCCGCTGCCCATGCCTGCACCTTTCTCTGCAGCAGACTGCTTGGAGGGTGGCCTTGGTGATAGAGGAAAGAGCTACGGAGCTGGTGAGGGGATCCTGGCTAGGTGAGCATGAGTGCTTGTGTCATGGGACTGCAATGCCAGAGTGATTCTCATAAGGGGTTCTCTGGCCTCCACCTAGTCCTGCCAAACCACARGGAGCAGGTGACCCGGGAATAAAAGGCAGAAGCTCTAAGGTGGTAGGAAGCACATGGGGCTGAGATGTGATGTGCTTCCATTGCAGCACTACCATTGCCAGGGGCAACTCTGGAGGGCACGCGTGGGCACAGTGCTGCCCARTGGCATTGCCAGGGCACAGCGGTTGAATGCTCCACAACTGCTGCCTGGCGCGGGCTCCCGTGAACCCAGTGAAGAGCCCAGGAGTTCCCAGAGCTGCTGTGAGAGGGTCCTACGCAGCCGGAAGCGCAGCCAAGCTCTTGGGGAGCAGCAGTTTCTGCGTGCTCCAACCATGGCATCTCCAAGGGAGCAGCAGCATCCACCTCCAGGGAAGCCCCCCAGGACCTCACAGCGCAGTGAGAAGGTAACGCATGATGAGTTCTGGGGTCCTGGGCATCCTGTTTTGCCAGATTAGTGACTAAGAGAGAGTCCACATGTTAAAGACAAGTGCAGGTTGGCAGTGTCGGTCTCTCCTCTGAGCTGGCTGGTGTTGACCAGAGCTGTGATTGCTCTTCTGGTAAAACTGGCCTGAATTCACCTACTGTAAAATTGCAGYATGGCAGCAGGGGCAGAAAACGAGATATCTGCGCCTTTGGAAAATGCTACAACAGTAGGAAATGTGTCAGCATGAATTTTTATCCTTGCTTCAGAGAGCCTTTGATTTTGCAGCTCTTGCTCTGAACATTGCGTACATTTTATAATTTGCATGTTTATACTCACGCCTGATTTCAGTAKACTGTTCTCATTACTGGAGTTAAGTCTGTGCTTTAGTGAATCGCTTAATCAGTGAGTGGTGGTTAGTACAGGAACATTGTTTCGTTATATAATAAGAATTACTAATACCTTAGCACACTAATAAATTGCTGTTTGGTTCATGCCTATCTGCACTGATAGGATTTAAGACAAAAACAGTCCCCTTGCAAAACAGTTTAGGATTCTTATTAAACAGAAGTGAGTGGACTTGCCTGAACTCATTATGTTTGAATGCAAAAAAAAAAAAAAAAAGAAAAAAAGTTAATTGATTGTGCAGTAGATTATGTCCCTGTTAGGTGGAAAGCTTTCTACATCGACGTGTGTTAATGTGCTGAGAAAATATTGCAAGCAAGGATTCCAGCAGCTCACTGTATGTTAGCKCAGCTCTGTTCTGTGTATATGCTTCACAGATGTGGACCTGGAATCCTCCTGGGGTTTTCTTTTACGAAAAAGAATCAGGAATGAATAACAATAAAGAGGGTTTTTTTTGTATATTCTCTCCAGAAGGCAAAAAGATTTTGTTTACTAAAGACACTCTTTTTCTGCTTGAGAGAGACATTTTGAGAGCTGGGAGAGATGCAGGCATTGTACATAATTTAAAAAACTTGCACTTTAGGACCAAGACAAGTGGGGATCCCAGACAGATGGAGGAGCAAAAACAACTGCTCAGAAAAGAAAAGAGAAAAAAAAAAAAAAAAAAAAGGAAGAAAGGAAGAGTCCCAGAAGAAACCAAGGCATGATCAAGTTAACAGAA
Organism: Eudromia elegans; assembly: GCA_003342815.1. Classification (NCBI taxonomy): domain Eukaryota; kingdom Metazoa; phylum Chordata; class Aves; order Tinamiformes; family Tinamidae; genus Eudromia; species Eudromia elegans. The sequence continues at coordinate 310,376 of PTEX01000274.1, read as the reverse complement.
CTAATGTGTTGACATAACCCCCTGTCTACTAGCAGCCTTCATCTGGAAGAGGCCAAATTCAAACCTGTTGTCTGAGAGGATCTGGTTGAACTATGTTTTAATCCTATTCTCAAGTGTGACATGCTGCCTCAGGATGACGTAAGGAGTGTCTTAAATTTTATGACCTGGGCAGTGTTTCAAATTCTTCTGGAAAATGCCAGATAGACTTCTAAGAATTTGAATTTGCTACACCTAGGATGTTTTGTTGTCYGGAAACTTGATTGCCTCTGGTACTAGATGCTCAGTAACGCTGGAATAGCCTTTCTTTTCCAAATGCTGAGCACTCTCCAAACTGTTTTTCCTACTGCATCACASCATGTTGATTAAACTACTCATATACCTATCTTGCAAAGAGACACTGACTGGAGCGGTGGTAACACATGAAGAAGCAACCATTTCATCCCTCCAAACTGTTGCAATATCCAGCAGGCTCATTTAAAGAGTTTTGCTTTCAGAAAGCTGCTTTTCTGGAGGAATATTCTTTTTTTTTTCCCCTGAAAAAGAGAGAGAAGAGTGAATGGTCTATATTGTACTTATTTATTTATTAGCTGTGCACCAACTCAGATCACAGCAATTTCCCTTTTTTTTTTTTTTTTTTTTTGACTGTTGCCTACCCTGGGCACTTTCTATGCATTGCATTTTCCATTGAACTTGGAAAAGTTCCTAATTGGAATGCCCTCCCAAGGGAAGATATTTAAGGATGGTGCTATTCCTAGCAAAGAATGCTGCCTGATGGAGCAGYAATGCCTCCAAATGGGAACACCAGCTGGTTATGGCTTTCATTTGTCTCCCGTTCCTGCTGGTGCTGCAGGTTCCTGTCTTTGCTCCTCTGCCAGCAGCCCTCCAGCTTCCCCAGCTCGGAGAAGGGGGCAGAACAGCCAGTGGCAGTTCCTCTTTCAGCATCAGCTGTGAGTGCTGGACTGCTGCACTAGGGGTCTTGTATCAGTGGCCTAGGACCTTGAGACGCCTTAGTCCCACAGCAGCTGAGGCCGCCATGTAGGGCCATGGTTGTTGAGGRTATACTGCTCACTCAGTGGAGCCAAAGCCTGCTCGTGGGCTGCTCTGCTGGGAGTCTCCTGCTCTTGTCACACACGTTAGAAGCATTGTTGTCCTTCCACGCTGTTTCCCACTCCAGAGGGAATGAGGATGTTTGGAGCRGGGCACATGGTGAAGAGTCTGCCATGGCCTTGGAATGGCTTCTTCTTGGAGGGCTGTTATGGTTAAAATTGATTTAATGTTGAATTTCAGCTCTCCTGTCAAGATGACACATAGTAGCCTGGATCAGATTTTAGTTCTGCTACAACATCAGGCTATACAGGAGGAAAACAATATTTATTAGACTGGCTATGATTTCGATTGAAATAGATGGGATTCTGAGCCATTAGAAATGCTTAATACAGTAACAGTAAAGTGAGGACAGGGTAAGAAATATGGGCTTAGAAACCAGCACTGAGAGAAAAAGAGACTCTTAAGTAAMCCAAGAACCTAATACGTCATATCCTCTAGGGAGAAAAGTACACACTAGGAAAAGAAAACGTATTATTATCATGATAAAAAGAACCATGTTAGAGTGATTGTCTGCAGACTCCAGCATCAAAATTAGACTAAATCTTTCCTTTTCCCAGAACTGTGAAAGAACTGTTTCTTCCACAAGAATAATGTGTTTACCAAGTATCTTCTTGTGCTGTGCATTACTGAACCATTGCAGAAAAGAACTCTTTTTTTAAAAATTTATTTTTCATGGAAGCCAGTTCTTGCCAAAGTAACACTTGAGGCTTCCCATGGGCTGGCCATCTGGACACCTGTACATTAGTGGAGAAATCTGATGTTCATAGCCTGATAATACTCCTGGGCTCAAAGAAAATTACCAAGCTTTTCCTCTTTGTGTGTGTTCCCAAATGATGGGCCTTTACAAAAGATGGTACAGGCTGCCATGAGCGAGCAGCTCATACTGAGAAGTAAATCTGGATATCCTGTAGCTGCACGGGGATGTAGCAGCCTCAAACAACTGCTTCTTTTTAGTTCATGGTCTTGTAGTAGCCAAATGAGATCATTCAAAGGAAAGCACTTGAATAACTAGTTCTAGAGACCACTGAATGTCCCCTGCCCAGTAGAGCAGTCTTTGAAGTCTGCACATAAATGACCTGGATGGCTCAGCCGTATTTGATATGGTTGGATAATTGTTGGCAGGTGCACAACTGCACAATGTGCRCGTAGCTTTACTTCAGGGAAGTCATTCGGATGCCCGTGCTTCTGTACTATATACCCAGCACCTACTGGATAGTCTGTTTAGCTTACGAGCACCCTGCTTAAGATAGACCCTTGAGCTGCTAAAGTCTTGAATTAAAGTGCCCCAGGCTCCTTGTTAATATCCAGGTCTTTTCATCTCCTTGCCCATGAGGTCTGACCAAATTCTGCAGAAAACAGGGACTCTCTGAGTATGAATATGTCCCTATATTCATGGAATGGGGGGAGCTTCCTCACTTTTCTACTTCTGCAAAAATGAATTTCTCTTATGAGCTCTAATTATCTTTTCCTTTTTCGGTTCTGATTTATGCCAAGAAAGATATTCTCCCACTGAAACCTTGCTTCTGACTTGGATCCTGCTGTGGATTGCCCTTGCTGTCACCTCCACGCAAGCTAAGCAGGTGTAAGAACAGAGGAATGAGCTCATGCAGATCTTCTGCTGAGTCAGCACAGAGTATTCACTTGATTCTTTTAGCTGCTGTCCCTCTACTTAAATTAAGGTGATTTTCGTGTGGGGGTTTTTTTTTTTTTTTCTTTTACCTCACTTCACAGGTAGGGAAATACTCTGATCACAGTTTACGTTAGGAAGAAAGTAGAATTTGATTTCTCCTTTTCCAAGAGCCAGGGATGACCAGCTGTCTAGATAGCTTCATCCTTCTGACACCAGCCAGCTGAGCCAAAGTGTTCAAAATGATGGCCTGCTCTTCATCTGCTCTCCGTGTTTCTGCCGTGGCCAGGAGATATCATGGCCTGCTGGAAATCCATTTTCTGAGCACAAGTTGGAAAGAGTGCCTGAAAACTCAACGTTCCTCTAAACCTTTATACCATGGAAAGCACACCAGCCCAGACTGGCACTGGGTAGAATTTGTATTAGACCTGAGTGCCTAAAAGTATAAAAATCATCATCTTCTATTTGATACCCATTTAGCATAGAATCCTATTCTCTGTCTACTTCTCAGTCTTTTCCTTCTGGTTTTCAAGGGCATTTTGACCAAGGCTCTTCCTTTAAGAACGTTGTAGCAAGCCCAGGCTTTTTGCCATCCACAGTTTGCTCCCTGCAGGAATATTCCCTTTCTCAGTCACTAGCCGGTTCCTGGCTGGATTTCCTGCATTTGCCCTTTGCTTTTCACTGAGTAGAACTCCATCTGGATGTAAATATTAAAAATATAGTGGTGTCCTACTAGCTAGCTGCCTTGTAGACCTCTGCATAGAGCTGGAAACATAGGAGTAATACCTGGATTTAGAGCCTAGCAGAGAGAGCATATAAGAAACTGTAGTTAAAATATACATATCTAGGCAAATAGAGCAAGAGGAAGTTATTTGGGGTCTAAAASTTACTGATAAATGGGATTTGTCTTCAATAGTAATTGCTGTCAATTGCTGTCAATTTTCATTCGAGTTTGAATTCATTAATATGGAGAAAGAGAGGTGGGAAGACTGAGAAACAGGGAAATTTCTGCAGTTCGGCTTTGTGAGATCTGCAGTGGGTGTCAGAAAGATGAGGAAGATTGAGCTTTTAGCACTCAGTGCATTCTAGTAACTACTTTTTGTACTAGGCTTGAGAAAAGGCTAAAGTGGTTAAGACAGCCAGTGTAAAATAAATATGCTGGAATTGCCCAGGAGGTCAGGTTCTGCCTTACCAGTAGTACGTGTATGAAAAGGCTAAATTTTATGGTATTTATATAGCTGAAATTTAACTGTGGTGGTCTAGTAGCAAATAAAGCATGTCCCACAAATACTGCCTGTTTCAGATGCAGTATAATAACTACAAGATGTCAGAAAGGAGATTGCCAAGATTTTGGTCTGTAATTTTGCTGAGACATTTAACCACAGTATGGCCCGCTACTTGGTAGGGACTCTCTGATATCCATAAGGGGGTTGTGGCAGACCATGTTAGTTCTATTAGCAGTTAATTCTGTTTTTTGCGTTGTCGTGTTGTGGGCGATAGAATACATGCTATTTGGTAAAACTCCCAGCATCCCAAGGAAGGGACACTGGATGTCTTGGACATGCACTATTGGTTCCATATCTCTTACACAAGACAGTCCTTGGGAATTCTGCAAGTTCCCCTAAGTGAGGCCTTTATCCTTTAAAAATTAAGTCTAATTTTAGAAGAGCCTGAACTTACAGTCTTTAGAAATCAGCACGACATGTCCTTGCAGCTAAGAGTGGGGAAAAACAGTCAGGCAAACAAGGTGTTGGAGTAGTTCATGTATGGCGGGACACACCATGGCAAAGACAGGAGCATGGGCTGTATATACTGACACTCACGCTGGCTTCCTGTCTGCATTTGTACAGCTTTGAGCGAAAGCAGACCCCTGCTCCGGAGTCATGACATGCGGCGTGCCCTCTGCAGTGGTGTTTAATTTGGTTATTTGCAGAAACCTGTGAAGAGGGTGAGCAGTCTTCAATAGGAGTCCATGTTTTAAAATGGTTTACACATTGCAACGAAGCATCAGCTTCAGCCATCATTCACAGCTAACATTTGGCACTCGAAAGGGTTTTCATTCGTCTTTCTGCTATCAGATCCTGAAGGTGTCTGATTAAAGCCTCTAAAGAGTGTTCTCAAAATCTTCCCTAAGCTAAGTCTGTGACAGTGTTGCTGGGTTACATTCAGCTGTATTTAGAACCAGGTAAAGATTGCTTCTATTTCTATGATATTTTGTGCTGATGGAAAGACACAATCTTTTTATCCTTTTTTAAAAAATATTTCAGTGGTTTTCCTGTTCCGCACTGGGGTGAAACCAAGATCTTCTGCATGAAAATGAGTGTCTCATGCACCTAGGATTTACCCTGATGATCGTTAGCTCAGCCATATCTTTGAAATTCTAGAGCCCAGGACATTTAGTTTCAGAAAGCCAAATGGCAGAAATAGAAGATGGTTGGTCTGGAGGATTAGAGATACTTAAAATTCACCTGGATGCTCAACCTGAACCACAGTTGAGCAGGTGGCCCTGCTTTGAGTAAGGTTTTGGATCAGATGAGCTCCAGCCAGGATCCCTTGATCCTGTTTGATGACACTGTGGCTGTAGGAACAGCAGCAGCCAAATTCTTGTCAAGTCCTACGAGGTAAGAGCTTGGGCCAACAAGCTGTTGGCTGCTCTGAGGGAGGCAGAATTTGAGAGAAAAGATAGAATCAGAAGATTCCTCACCAGTTCTCAGACTGCACAGTCAGATGTGCTTTGGCCAGGCAGGTTAGACCAACTAACCAATTTGACTAAAATATTTCCACCCCTAGTCAAAATTTATTTAGGTCTGGTAGGTCTCAGCCTGCTGTCTAATAGTTAAACATGACTCACCAGTTGTTTGACTCCTCGCTCTATTTCTTGGGTTCCCCCTTTTAATGACAATGATCTTCTGTATCCTTCAGATGCCAAACTCTTCCTATTCTGGGGCAATCGCTTGCCCCAGGCCTTTGCTTACCACGGCTACAGGAACCATTCTGTCAATTTTGTTTCCCCATTTTGGATATCGTTGTGGCTGTAGTCTGTTGTCTTGTTGGAATTTTGTTGCTCTCCTCCTTTTAGCAGAACCCACCTTCTGCCGATGACTCAGCCACGCTGCGGCCTCATCGAGCACCGCGTTTCTCTGTGTTTACCAGCTTCACTGCTTATGGTCATGTCCTTGCTTATTAACACAAGTCACCCTTTTAATCCTTGCTCTCTTGTTTCCCCTCATGCTTTCACACACGTATTTCCTTTAGCATTTCATCTTAGAAACTGTGGTATTTCTGTTCAAAAACTCTACACCTGTCAGTAGATATCAGGATATATACTTGGAGGTGATGATTCTCAAAGGATACCATACAGTAGGTTTTCTCACTAGCTAAACTTACACATGCAACACACAGTAATACCCCTGTATTCTGTATAAGCTATTTAAGCTGTACATTTGAGATACTTATGGAAGGGYAAGGCACAGAGGATTTTGCTCTGTACCAAAACAACCAGAAGTGACCTTAAACGTGTGCGCCAGTAGGAAGCCCCACTTCTGGSTGGTTCAGTGTCCACCTTGGACTGACTCTCTGCTGAGAGTTCTGGCAGGGTATGAAGCAGTCACAGCTGCCTTTGAGATGCAGCCTGCTTGGGCTGAGACCAACAGAACTCACTTCACATACCGAAGCCACCAGGCCCTGGAAAGACAGGCATCCTGGGGTGCAGGCTGCCTCCAGCCTGGTGTGGGAATGCTGATCATTTTTTTGGCAAACTGGTATGTAGGAGTAGAACAGAGAGCAGTAAGACTTTCCATCTGTTTGCAGAGTTTTCTTCATTCTTTAGAAAGATTCCTCTTTTTCTGTCTCTTGCCTTAGTTGTTTTGGAATTGTCACCAGGCCTCTCTTTGTCTAAGAAATTGCTCCTGCTTCTGCCAGTGAATGTGTAAAAGCATATTTCTTCAATGCTAAGCTCAAAAGATTCAATTTTTGCCAAATTTCTAAAGAGCATCATGATAAAGTCCTTATGAGGAATGCAGTCTAAAAACCTTACATAAGATAGAACTGCATTCTTTTATTACAAGTAAGGGTTGTTGGAAAAAAAGGACATGTGACACTAAGCGTAGTGTAAGTAAACAAACTGCATGCAAGAAAAGTATTCCAGGCGTGTAGTTATTTTATGATTTTGTATAGAAACGTATTATCTTTAGTAGCTGTAAAACCAAAATTAGAATCATCTGCAGGATTTTGCAATAATTCATTTAATTTCCTGTTTTCTGCATTATTTGACTTCTGTACTATGATTGTTAAAAGGGGGAAAAAGCATCAACTGTTTTTCTTTGAAGATGGTACAGCAAACTCAGGAAACTTAAATTTCAAAGATTGGCCAGTTCATAAGAGGAATATATTTTACCAAGCCCATGTACATTCCAAATAGTGAACTGACTTTCAATAGAGTGGTGCGACCAGCAGCCTCCATCTGTTTTAACAAAAGGAAGAAACAATGTTCTTTCCATATGTTGAGGGCAGGGGGAAAAAAAAAAAGAAACAAACAAACAAAAAAAGATATGTAAGGTGGTTGTGTAACAGTGTCAGAAAACAGACACCTGCCACCTTTAAAGTGATAGAATGGTTGAGGTTTTTCCCCCTCGCAGCCTCTCGGTCCCTCCTCCACCTCAAAGCAAAGGCTGGGTCTTCGCTGATGAGTTCTTCGCCATCAGAGCATTGCAAATGTTCTCCTTTTCCACACCCCAACACTGGAGCCAGAAAYCTCCCCTTCAGGGAAACACAAATTTCTTGTTAAGGAGTAGCGAAGCTACCAYGAAGGGTTTGCCCACTGGCGCACAGGTAAGTGCGTTAGCTCTCAGCCTACAGCTCTTGGGCAGGCCTGCCTGGTCCTTCTGGTGCCCCAGGTATGTGTAGCCCACAGGCTCGCTCCCATGACTGGACTGGAACATTTTGAATCTTCTCTTACTTATATGCCTGGTCCCTTGGGCAGYCTACCCACTCTGCAAGGTCTCCAGGACCTTCTAGGACCAAACCCTAGTTGTACTGCTGCAAGGTAGACCTGGCATGTGCAGAAGAGCTATAATTTCAAAGATGTTAGACCAGGCTACAGAAAGCACAAGTGTCTCAGTATTGAAAACACAAAGGAGATGCTGCAACCATCCAGCCTGAGCTCTCCTAAAATTTGTGCCAGAAAAATGTCCTCAATCAATTCCTGCCTATGTTGGAGTAGATCTGTTAGAAAATCACTCCTCTCAATTTTATGGTTTCCAGGGAGGTGAAACCACTACAATATTGCAGAGATGTCCCAAGAATAAAATATTCTCCCTATTAAGAATACAATGCCACATTTCTGATCATATTTATCATACTTCAAATTCTGGCCACTGTAGGTGGTATTAGCATTTTCTAACAGAGTGATGAAAYGTAATATCCTATATCTATGCCCTTGTGAATATTCCTAGAAAACCATCAAGCAAATCTGAACCCCTCTTTTTTAACTGGTCTACAGAGAGTGAGCTCCTGCTGGTCCTTACTAGAAGGCATTTCTTATTAATCATTCCCCAGCTCTGCTCTGCCATCCTCTAATTCACCACTGTCCTTCTCGTACTGCAGGTGTTGAAAACAGGCTCGGTCCTGCAGGAGTCCCCCGGATGTCAAAGCAAGGGACGCGGTGACTTCAATGCTTCTGCATGAAGACCCAGGCTCACCTCTGCTTCAGTCCTCGTGTCTAGGGTCACACAGGGAGCTCTTGTTTAGCTAAAAGCCTGTCTCGACCTCATATCCTTTCCAGAATTCCGAGGATGAATTCCCCTAACCTGCAAACACACACACTATAGCCTACGTTCTTCAATGGATGGTTTGCCATTTAGCTGTGCTAAAGTGTACTCTGTTTGCTTAGCCCACACAGTCAGCCTGTCTAGGTTCCACGTGGTTATATCTTTATTTTGCACTCCTTCCCATTTGGGGGTATTTTTTACCATCTGTGCTGCTAACAAGCAGCGTGATAGAATATAAAAAGAATATTAGTTAGTCGGTCCAGGAACAGCAGGGAGGGTGACTATTCTTCAGCTCCTTCCTTTCGTTCTCTCTCCCGTGATGTAAATGTAAGTGCTGCCACTTTGACTGAGCATAAGGACTGCTGCAAAGMGGACAGTGCAGTCACGCAAACAGCAAAAAGAGCTTTGCTTTGCAGTGAATCTGTATGTACACACGTGGGATTTGCTTCTGGGTGTTCCCTCTGCAACACTGGCTCGGAGCTGGCTCTGCACAAACGAGGAGTTCGGGTTTGAATCTTTTGTGCTGCACTGGCTGCATCCTGCATAGAAATACCTGGGCTGGTCTAAACCAGCTACCAGGTCAGCTGCAGGGTTAACCCACCAGRGTGCCGTGACTGCAGTACTAGCAGTATCCGAGCTCGGCTCTGGGGCTAACACAGCCTCCATTGTACGCTACGTTTTCAAAGGCCACTCCAGGCAGGGAAGTGTTTAATCCTGAAAGGTGCTAAACACTTGGCAGAATTAGAGCTTGTGCAGTGTATATCAACATCATTTCTCCATTGCCTTTTGACAAAGGATTTAATTATTATCAGCCATGAGCATAACAATTACAGAAAACAGAACTAGTTATATGACCTTTCTCATGCCTTTTCGTTTTCCAGGGAGTTAGGAGGTGTTGTTTTTCTTCCAAATGTCATCCTTTCTTTCTTTCTTTCTTTCTTTCAGAAAGCTACTATCCCTGTGTGTTTAAAATGATCCTGTGGACGTGTTTTTCATCTGAGCTAGTTAAAGCTAGACTAACAGGCACGTTTTGCTCCTTTTTCTATCAACAAGTTCTGGAGAGGCCATATGTGCAAAGAAGTGTGATAGGTTTGAAGGTTATTTTGTGAGAATTATACTTGCAATAGAAGGGATAAAGCTGGAGTGGTATTTGTTACAAATCTGATTTTAAGAGATATTTTTATTTTGCTTTTTTAAAATAACGTAATCATATTAACTTTGAGGGAGGAAAGGGAAGGAGAAACACATTACATTCCCAGATTTAAATTTTTCAGTGTCGTAAAATGGCAATATTGAATTGTATAATGTTACCATGTGTTTTATTGACTTTTTCAAGTAATATTTGGCCAGCTTTTGATATAGCTCTTGTTTTTAAAATCTCTTGGGATTATGTCTGAAGAATGCTAGCGAAGCATTGCTGTGTTTCTTCCTTTGAAATTTCCAGCGACTGCTTAACTAAATCCATGGCCTTGAAAACTCATTCTTTATTCTGTGCARTGGTCTAGTAAAAGAGCAAGTGAAAAGCCTCAGAGGTCTCTTCTGGAAAGTGGCTTTACGCACTGTTCCCTTTTCTTATTGTTATCACTACCTTCATAGCTTATTAAAGGAAGACTGTACTGATTGAGTGGAAATACATGTAAGACTTTTAACAGAATCCTGCACAGCCCCATTTCTGATAAGATTTAGGAAATCCATAGTTCAGTCATTGTTGTGGTACATATTGGTCYATCTATGGTCCTCTATTATTTGCCCTGTTGCTTGGAATCTCATTTGAAAAGAACCCTTCTCTGCTTGGAGCAYGGCTCAGCAAAGGCTGCTCTCATGCTATATATTAAGACCATATTGGAATGAAATGTCTGCGAAACAAATTATCTATATAGACAGATGGATAAGACAGGCAAATGAATTGGATAGAGATCCAATCCCAGATGACATATGTTGAATCAATATTAAAATAATGGTGTTAAACCACTTGGCTTTTATACTGTGTATATTGACAGTAGTTATGGGGGAAGAATGAAAGTGAGCTTTTGGAATGCAAYCTGACAGGGCATTTTTTTTCCAGTGATAATCTTGACTATGTTGGCATCCCAACCAAGCAGTCGACCTTTGTTGTTTAAGAACAGGCAGCACTGACTCGGGCTTGCCAGCTTATCCTGTAAATGCAGAGTGAATAGATAACGTGAGTTGGATTAAGGGAGGCCAATGCAAAGAAAAATCCTCTTCCTCCTCCTAGTGCTGTGAATACCTGCGGTACCTGGAGCCGGTCTGCCCAGGCTGGACTGCAAGGTGGGGGGTTGAAAGACGTGTCCTGCATGAGGCTGGGCTGCACAGCAGTGGGAGGGAAGAGGCACTGCCACGTAAAGACTAGCTGCATTACAAGCTCCTGTCTATTTGGAGATTTGCCTCCTTTAATCAGAACCTCCTGCTGTTACAGTATTATTCAGAGCAGTAATGCCTTGAACAGCTGCAAAGTTGGGGTCCTTGTGCGCTAGGCTTTACACAGAGCTACTGCAAATTATAGTCCCTGGAATTTATGGCCCTGATCATTTCCTGCTGCACTTCAGGGGGACTTTCCTTCTGGGGCCAGTATGAACTCTATCACATCTTTCTTTATCAACCCAAGCACATCCTCTGAAGTACAGCTCMAAGTAACAAGATATTGCCAGGGACTGATCTCAGTAAGACAGGTAAAAACCTCTGACCAGAAATAGCAGAATCAGTGGCTGTGCTAAGGTAAACTAACCAGTGAAGGGGCAGGAGAAGCAGTGGCAGGTGTCTGAAGACATGTAAGACTTCTCCAGAGCTTAAACCAGTGCCAGTGCTTCTGCATTGACTTAATATTCTGTGGGATTTCTGTCTGTAAAGACTGACCCTGAATGCTACATTTTTCTAGAACTAAAAGGCAAACAAACAAACAAAAAACTTAAAAAGCCATAAATTTCACGGACCAACTTTCTGGATGTGTGATGTACAAASAAAAATTTGTCATCCATCATCTAAACAGCACAAATTCAACACTGATCAAATTGTTTGCCCCTTTCCTCTTCCTCAGGAATGCAGACCAGATTTAAAAGCAGATATTGCCAGTTGGGAACTGTACAAACATCTGGCAGTGATCAGAGGCCTCTGTGTCACTTAATCCAGCTCTCAGCTGGATTAATTCTAAGGAGAACAAATAACTTGCACGGCTACTGCACTATTGAGCAGCAAGGAGCTGTGTAGGAGCTAAGCGAGGGGGTCGAAAGAGCCCTAGTCCAGGCCTGATAGGTACCTGCTCATGTGGAAATCGATCCCACCGATCACAGCATGGTCCTGCCATGCGCTCTCTGTGCGAAGCTAGAAAATACGTCTGGGTCTTGGAAAAGTAGGGATCTTTAGGAAAAGCGAGAGGGAAGTCAGCTCGCTCTATGATGAAGGACAGTGAGCTTCTGCAGGAGGAGTGGATTTTCAGGGTGGTAGTCCTTCAGTAGTGCCTTGGCTCTGTTAAAAAAGGGGCTTGTGACCGAGTTCTCATTCTGCKTATGATGGAAATGGTGGCAATAACCCTTATCTCCTCCTATTTTGCAGTGACATCAGTATGCGGATGGAAGGCCTTCATTAGTTTGCAAAGTCGATCTTAGCCYGTATTACACAGTGCAGGAAGGAGCTCAGCGCTGTTGAGTCTACCAATGCAGAGCATGCACCTGACAGCAAATGGCAAAAAAAGGGCAGATGAGTATTTGGAAGAGGTAGGAGAAAATGGGGAGCTGACTTTTCCAAGTGACTTATTGTTGAGATATCTCAAGGATGTAAAGCCTCTTAAACCAGTATGACAATACAGGACAATAGGCACACTCTTGCTGTTATTTTTGGCCAGTTTCATACTGGTGAAACTCTTCAGCTACAGTATTGGCAAATGGAGCCATCTCAGAGCTAGTGAGGAACCTGCATAGAAAGGAGAGTTGCAAGTGGCCCAATGCAGCTAGCTTTAGCAGCCAGGTATGTATTTGTCATCTTATTTTCYCTAAATGCTGAGGTAGTTGGAGGAGATGTGTTGACTGAGGAGGCTCTTTGTGCCTTATAAAATCTCATGTTTCACACCATCTTTTCTGATTTTGCTTTCTATGAAGGGTTTTAACAATGTGAGAAGTAATTTAAAGTAAATATGGAGATTTTATCCATCTGCTCTTATTTTAAATCCACAGTTGGTCAAACCAGACACTGATTGCAGTAGGTTTTTCTTTCTGCCACGTGCAGTACCATCCACCTGAAGTTCTAGGCAGAAAGTATTGTGTAAGGAGGACATTAGCTTGCTGCAGCGCTGATCCCCAAGCCGCACAGAGTCATTTCCTGAGTGTGTCTTCCCGGAGTGGAGACAGCATGTCTCCTGCCAGAGAACATGGGAGGCTGGGGAACACACCGGGTGCTATCTGGGCCCTGCTGCGGGGCTCCACAGCCACAGGCAGACAGGGCATAGAAACGTAGAATGSTTAAGGTTGGACGGGACCTCTAGAGGTCATCTAGYCCAACCCCCCTGCACACGCAGGGTCTCCTAGAGCAYGTGGCACAGGGKGGTGTCCAAGCGGGTTTGGAAGATCTCCAGAGAAGGAGACTCCACCACCTCTCTGGGCAGCCTGKTCCAGGGCTCTGTCACCCTCACTGTTAAAAAATTCTTTCTCAAGTTCCTGTGGAATTTTTGGTGCTTCAGTTTGCTGGACAYCACTGAGAAGAGGCYAGCCCCATCCTCCTCGCTCCCTCGTGTGCGGTACTTAYACACACTRATSAGGTCCCCTCTCAGCCTTATCTTCTCCAGACTGAAGAGGCCCAGCTCTCTCAGCCTTTCCTCATAGGGCAGATGTTCCAGGCCCCTGATCATCTTTGTAGCCCTGCGCTGGACTCTCTCTAGCAGCTCCACACATTCAGATCTGCCCCCTCCTTCCTTTGAGGGTGAATAAGCTGCTACCTCCACAGTTTATGGACTCCCTGCACTGGCATTGAGGCAATTCTGACCTGACAAAGGAGTGTTTTCCTTTCCCTGCTTCAGCCTCCCCTCAAGGAAACAAGACAGGAAAAATAGCTTAGTCCTAGCGACTCTGGCCTGTATTTCTGAGGGACAAAAGATAAGAGTTTGTGAGGCAAAGGCATATACTTCAGCTCACCTCGTGAAAACATTCTAGATGTCTTTTCAGTTAGTGCTAACTTTTCAGAATGTCTAAAATTGCTGATGTTGGAGAAGTTTGATGTTCTTGCCTGCGGCAGGGACACAGCTGAATGGTTTTGTTTAGGAGGAAGCAAAGGGTGTTTTTGTCGGAAAATGCTGAGTTTTTGTAGGACAATCAGCCCCGCTCATCTGGCACATCTGCTTTTTTCAGAGTGGCAGAAGTGCTGTCATAACAGGAGCATTTTGTCCCCAGAGAAGCTTAGAACAGAAAAGCCCCAAAGCTGGTCACTGTCCCCACCTGGAGGGCACAGGCAAGTCTGCTTGGCTYGGCCAGCAGGTGCCACCACAAAAGCCCCTCCTCATGTGCAGCTGATGGAGGAAGCCCCTGGAGTGGAGCAACAGCAAGGGTCAGAGCTGCTGAATTCCGGGAGGAATTCTGTGGAAATGTGCAGAAATATGTGGAATGAGTGAATTTTAGCCAGCTGTTTGTGAGGACTCGCCGTGCTGGTTTGCAGCACTGAGAGGCAGGTCTGGCTTGCCCTGGCTCTGGAGGAACAGACTCTGATGGGAGACTCATCATGAGCTTTGATATGAAATGAGAAAGAAAAGTCCTCTTTCTTTATTGCTRTTCCTGTTTCAGAAGCCTCTTTCTCTCTAATGAAGCTTTTGCATCAGGACATCAGCTTGGATTTACTGGCTAGTTTCCAAGCCAGGCAGTTACACCATCTTCCTCTGGAATTTTTCCGTGCCATTTCAGAGGGCGACAGAGTGATTTTTCATTTCATGTTCRAATCTGTTTTAAACAGTTACTTCACACACTCGAGCGATTCCTTTATTTCACAGCCGGTGCTGAGTGAAAGGATATTCTGTAGCCTGTACTTGGATCCACCTCTGCGGAAGCTATTACCCTCCTCGCTGCTGGGGTTGTGGTGCTGAATGAACACGTGCTGAGGGCGTGAGCAAAGCCGGAAAATACTTCATTTGTCAAACATGGTGCATGGCTTACAGAGTCCTGCCCAATATACCAGCAGTTCCTGGCAGGAGTCCATAGCAGCTCCAAGAATTTACCAGTAATAAAGGTTTAGTTCTTGAAAAGACTACTTGTGTCTATACTAAGCATAAGAAATTAGGTATGTCTTCACTGTAAATAAGCCATCAAAACAAACAGCTCAGCCTCTTCTAAAGTGGCCAGGTCCTACTCCAGATGCCTGCATTTTCCTTACACCTGGAGAGCAGGGACTCCTCAGCTACTTGAGTTCCCTCATTTCATCAAGTAAACTTTTTTCTTCTCTTACATTCCAGTTGTTGGAATTCATTCGCCACCCTCTGCTCAAACCTCTATTTATCCTTTTCCTCCCACTTCTCAGAACTGTCATGGTTATCAGCTCAGCAATGTCTAATCTAGTTTCTTGAGATCTGATGTCATCTAGTTTGGCATATGTTACACCCTCAAGTAAGCTGTTGTGCTGAATAATGTGCCATATGTGTATTTCTAAGGCACCTCGGCACTGCAAAGGCCTAAGAGTGCTTTGATTCTGTTGTTCGAACCAGCTTTTTGTCCCTGCCATGCAGAGCTTCTGAATCCGGTGCTACCAGCTAGAATAAAATCCTCAGTTCACCTCCCCTTCTATGCAACATAGTCCTCTGCCTACCAAGCACAGAAAAAATGTTCTGGGAAAAGCCTGCTTTGATGATTTTTTGAAGCTTCAGCCTTCTGATCCTTTCCAGGAGTTGTGCTTGCGTACAGCTGGTTGCTCTGTAGCACTTGACATGCTTCCTCAGGTGAACTTTTGCTTCCATGTGGGTTTTCAGCATATRAGACACATTGGGAAGGCAGGTGGAAAGAATACGCTGCACTAAATCTGAGTCTTTCACTGGAGATTCAGTGAAGGCTTAATCCTCAAAATGATCCTGATCAAACAGGATGTTGGGTTCAGACAGGATGTTAGGAGATACCTCCTCTCCTGGAGGATAGTGCTGTATCCAGAGAAGGTGCTGCCTCCTCCTTTGCAGTCCGTGCAGGATGCAGCCCTGCCTGACCTGGTTTGCTGTCCATGAYGCTCTGGATCAGCACAAAGATAAGGACACCAAGCATTCACTGTCTGTGGGACATCAGCCTGTGAAGGTCAAACCCTCTTGTGCTCCTTCCATGGTGCGCAAGGCTGCGAGGAGCCACGGCGAGCGCCGGGGTGGCAGGAGGCCTTCATTTGTGACTGAAGGATTCTCTGAGACCTCCCACTCGGCGCAGCTTGCAGGAACAAGATAACTCGCTACTCATGACCAGGAGCTCTAGTGAGGCGCTCTCACTTCTCTCGGCTTTAATGCCTTTTGCATGCATGTTACTGGCATCATGTGTTTAACTGATTTAAATGTAAAGACTCCAAAGCCCTTACAGGGAGCTGAYGTCGGATCACCCTAGTGGTTTATGCTTTACAGTTAGCAAAACATTCTGCTTTTTCTGGATCCTGTTTGCGCCCTGGGAATGCACTGGGAACAGATGGTTTCCTGCTTGAGCTGCACAAGCAGTTCAGGCTGGAGTAGGCACCCTGCAGGCTGCCAGTGTTTGCAGAGGTGAAGGATAATCAGTTCCCGCTAGTCCCTGCCAATTGCATTAATGAAGTCGGTGGTGAATATGGGGAAAGAGCCTAAGGAAATAGTCTTATAAACATACTGCATTATTCTACACAGTGTTTAAGAGCACAGCTAAAGAGCTGACATAGATGAAAGTGCCCCATGTCCAGAGAAGAGACAGACATTTCCATTATAGATTATTTACCAGTCCTGGTGACCATCAAAATAAATATTTCTTTCATCCCACTCTGCAGTCGCTGCAGAGAAGCTCTGTGCTTGGAGTGCCTTGCCATTAATACGGATTAGCATCAGCAGAGACCTAAGGGGGAGATTTTATTTGTGTGATAGCTATTTTGTGACAACTGAAAAGATTCCTTGGGCAGTCTTGTTTTTGGCCATTGCCAATTGAACTTCATAAATCTTGGTTCACTTTCCTTGAGCAAGACATTGTGAGAGAGAAATTGTCCAAAATTTGCAAAGCTCCCGGTCTGCCCATCCATAAGGAGACCTAGGACCTTGTCTGTTTTGATGGCACCTTCTGGGCAAGCTAACACAAAGGCCTTCCTTTGTCCTATGGATATTTGATTTCTAGGAATATTTTTCAAGTCCAGAAAGAGCTGTACAGAAGTGATCAACAATCAGCAGGACCAGCAATCTATGAGGTTTCCTTCCTGTTAGCTCAAGTGAGAGCTGTGGTGAATAACACTCTCCCTTTGCCCATGAATTATTTCCATATGTATATGATATGTCATATGCCAAATGTATTTCATATTGTATTTCCATACATATGGAAACATAATAGAATATATTTGGAAATATAATATAAAACATTTCCTCTTGATATCTCTAATATATAGGATAGCTTTATTTTCAGTCTGTTAAAATCATTAAAATGACTCATTTAATGGCCCAAGCAGATCTGCTCAGAAATCACTACTACTCATAAAAACAAGAGGTATAGGCTCTCTTTGATTAGTCTATAGGAAAATTAACCTGGAGGAAAAGATTACATGTTAAAAGTCACTAGTTGAGAAGGTTATGAAGGTGTGATTTGGATAGAAGGGGTGTAATGGGCTCTGGGCCGCAATCAGGCTTTGTTACACAACCATTAAGTTACATTTTTAAAACGATGCCACAGGTTTTTGTGTCTGTGAAATATGGTGTGGAAAGTATCTTGGTTATTTATAGGGTTAGTGATTCAATAGAAAAGCGTATTTTATAAGTCAGCATGGAAACAATGTGGCTCTCTGGTTTACTTTCAGGATACAAAACTTCGGGCCTGATCAGCTGGCCTCATTTGCATGCAATAGATCTTTGTTAAATGAGCTTTAACACAGCTGAGGACGCGACTTGCGGCATCTGAGCAGAGCCGAGGCGCATCCAGCGCTCCCGTGATGACAGGCAGCATTTTGTTTCTTGGGAAAATCTGCAGCCGCTCTGTTTGAGGCTCCCTGAGAAGGAGAGACTCGTTGTTGTGACAAGACGTCGTCAGGTTTGGCACTTTCACAGCAGCCAAAGTTCTGCTCCTCTTTCCAAAGCCTTAGATACTTTTAAATGCCTCCTAGAAAAGTAAGAAAGAGAGAAAGAAGGAACCCACAGCTCTGCCTTATCCACTTGACTCTTCAAGAATACACGATACCAGAAGTCACAGCCATGTTCAGTTTTGGATGAAGTGAGAGGTTTAGGAAGAAAGTGAATTAAAATTCACTTATGCTCCAACACAATTAGTGTCATTTGATGAAATCTGAACTCATTATGAAATAACAAGGTAAGTGAGTCTGTCAAAAAAAAAATCCTTTCGCTCCTCTGTCTGAATCACTTTGTTGAAAGCCCTGGATAATTCTTGCCATTAAATGTTCTGGAAAAAAAAAGATTACTGTTTTAGTTCAATAACCAGAGAACACATGGTTTAGAGTTTATTTCTGATAGCTCTTTTGAGGAATCATCCCACATTTCTACTTTACTTTCTGGCACGAGAGCCAAAGTATTTGGAAAGATAAATACAAAGGGGAGAGGTGCTCCTTTAAACTGAGGCCCCTAGCACACCATGCCGCAGGAGGAAGGGGAGAGGGCTGTAGAATAGTGTGACTGCAGGTGGTGAAGGTTGCTGGAGGAGGCTGCCGGGGCCTCGTTGAGGAGTCCTTTTGTGCTCGTGGCCGTGCCCACTGGCTCCCMGCACAGCCGTCTGCAGCTTGTGCCAGCTGTGCAGGAATGCTGTGGCGGGGGAGCTTCCTCCCGTTCAGTGTCTGGGAACACCCGGGACACCGGGATTAACCTCCGGGAAGGGCAGGTCTTGTGCTACCGAGCCATGGCTCTAGTCAGGACAGAACCACCTGTGCTCTGAATATGGCTTTTTGTCTCGCCTCAATGTGCAAGGGTATCAGCGAGGGGGCATTAAAGCACAGCTAGAAACAACGTACTTGGTCCTAGCCATGTAGGCTAATTACTAATATCCTCTAATATTAGAGACTATATTCGCTTGTCCATTTCAAGACAAGATAAGATTGTCCCTTTCAAAAACATTCTTCAACCTCATGCCTAACTTATCATGTCAAAACCTTTCTCATTTAATTCTGAGAATCGAGCAAAAGAAATGCATCCATTTTTTTTCTTTACCAAAAAAATATGTAGCTCACTCCATCCCAATCTTTATAGCAAATGACAACCCTGGAAATGCACTGGTCTTCAGTGCGGCAAGACCCCAGGCACCCTCTTTCCTGCGCTGCGCCTTGGGTCACTGCTGATTTCTTGCAGGGTTTGGTGACTAACTGAGAAGGCCCTGGGAAGGGTAAAGAGCACCAATATATGTTTTTTTCCAGCATATGTCACCTTTGCATGCTGCATTACCTAAACTTTTGTAGGAATTATCTCAAACAAGGCCCAGGAGAGACATCTGGTAAACCTATGACTGCAGGAAATGTTACTAAAGCTGAGAGCACACAAGAAAGTTATTGAAATCTCAGACCACACTGAGCTGCCTGAAACAGGACGGAAAGGGTGTCATTATCATCAAAAGCAGGCAGCTAATTGCTTAATGAGACTCAGATGGTTGGTATCCTGTGGGTAATGCTCAGGAGGGCAGCCTGTTCTATTTCCTGCACTCTTCTTTGGAAGAAAAGGCTCTGCTTTTGTCCTGTGCCTTCTCCCTTGTGGCAATGCATGATTTCATGGTGCTTCAAGGGAGCAGCCGAGGCAGTGACATGACGTCACATGTGGCCACAAACCCTCACACCGAGCAGATGTCTCCCTGGCACTCACCTCTGCTTTCTGCCAGCGCACCTTCTGGGATATAAGAAATACGACATTTCCCTTTATATCATCAGCACTTTTCTTACTCAAATGGCRAACAAATCACCTCTCCAAACTGATTTTCACTTACGTCAGGCTTTGTCAGGCACAAGCAACCGAAAGTCATGCAGAGCCTTTGGATGTGCCAGAAATCTGAGTTAGAAAGTGGAGGTGGAAAAGGCAGCCTCACGCAGAGGTGGGCAAGGCTTTTCTGCACGTGCATGCTCTTCCTGCGAGAGAGGTAAGGAAATCTTCCTTTGCTCTGCCAGATAAAACAGCAGACTCTCATTCTGCAGAGGTTTTCCAGGCTACAAATCACACAAGAAGCTCCGTGTGTAGCTCAGCCCTGGGAGCCAGCCCCTCTCCCGGCTCAGGAACACCCACCTCTCAGCAGCGAAGTGACTCACCCAGCTCTGCCCTCCAGCAACGTGGCCCGCTCGGGTTTGGAGCAGCGAAGCCCTGACGAGAATCCATGCAGAGCTCGGGAGAGCCTGGCTCAGCTGAGACAAGGAGAATCCTTGTGAGCAGCGGGGGAAGCACACTGAGCACATGGCAAATGGCTTTCCTACCCTGTAAAGTCTTGGGGCTTTCTGAGGTTTTCATATCCTGCACTGAGATGAAACAGGACCTTTCAAGGATTTGTGAGAAAAACTAGGTTATCTCCAGAAAAGTGACTGCTCGATCAGCTAGGATACTTGCTTAGAGCCAGAAASAGCCCTCACCTTCCCTGACTCAGTGCAGAAGGCTGACATCCCTCTCCCACGCTACAGGTCAGTGTCAGTGAGCACCAGTACCAGCTAGTCCAGGCTAATTTGTGCCTCTTATCCGCCTTCTCTAAATCCTGTTCTGGGTAACAGTCATCATTCCCTCCTGAGATAGTGTTATTTTTGCTTGAACATATATATCATACATATATATATGTAGATCCACATGCAGTAACTTGCCTTTTCCAAGAGCAAGAGTTCCACCAAAGCGTGTGGCCGGCTGTGGAGGTGCTGCAGCTCTTCCCCAAGGCCGAGCAGTGCAATGTGCTCCTGGAAGACTTCCTAGCCACCTTCAGCTGTGATCTCAGCTGAATGCGGATCTCACTGGGAGACCCTGACTGGAGCAYGCATAGCCCAAGTTAAACAGGTATTGGTCTAGTCTTTCAATTCTAGGAAGACTTTTTTTTTTTCTTGTTTCTCAGAACACAAAGACACCCAKAGCTGCAGCCCACATGAAAATCCAAAGTCCTTCCTTTCAGCTTCTGACTCTTTAATGCTACAGCACTCAAGTGTAAGTCATTTATTATCTGGAGGGAGAGGTAAGTGATGGCAGGAATGAAAAAGGTCTGGAGAAGGAGCCCAATTTAAGACCTAGAAACGACAAAAAGTCATAAGGAAGAGAGAATTACCCACATGTGTTTGAAATAGTCACCTAAATACGCACGAGTACTGCCGATGGGCACAGCGGTAGCACCGCCACGAGATCACTTGGGGCTGCAAGGGGTAGCATGAGAGCAGCTGGATCCCACCTCCTCTGCCTGGAGGTGGTTTTGGGCATGGGACGGCTCTGCACGCTCCATCTTTTACCTTCACCCTCCTGCAGACACAGGCCACAAGGCGCTCGTGTGGACCAGCCTCCATCCAGCCACCCGCAGCAAAGTGCCTGGGTAGTAGGTGTAAAATTGTGAACCCCAGCAACCAAACCTCGGTCAGCCTTGCCCTGGACCAGCTGCGGCCCGGCCTGACACGTCACACGTCTGAACGGCACGTGGAGGAGCTCGGCTGCTCGGCCAGCACCGCACGAGGACAGCTGTGCAGGGAGCCACAGGGCGCCTGCGTGCGCCTCCCTGCTCAGCCCCTCACGGGCTCCCGCGAGCGCCACCCGGGAGGACCGAGCGTTCTGCTGAACGCTGAAACCATCGGGGAAACCAGGGGCTGAAATCAATCCTTTATTTTTAATGCACAGGGTTAGGCAACGGGGGATGATGAAGTATGAGGTTAGGGCTTGGACAACTTGCTGCAACAGCACAGACCAGCCAGGTTTCATCTGCGGCAGAGCGGTTCTCAGGCTAACAAAGAACTCCCTCGTGGTCTGGCTTTTGGTATGAGAAAAGACATAAAAGGCATTACGAGTGGTTCCTACGGCAATGCCAAGAATAGCACCAAGTGAGAGAGGTAACCTAGTTAAGTCARCCCAGAAACTGTTTTAACCAGGAATCAAATACAATTGGGTTATTTTCTTATTGTAGTGGTAAAGTACATAAGCAAAAGTGGTGCTGACTTCACCTATCCATAAGTATATATAAAAGCCTGAAGTAGCCCAGCACACTTCCAGAAAGGAAAAACACTTTTTCAGATAGCTTAGAAATATTAAACAGACCCTACTTGCAGCAATTTTCCTAACATTTTTCATCTTACTTCTTCAGTCACATTCCTACTCGTGCAAGCAGCTCACCCAAGAGAGAAGTGCCGTAACGACACCTAGATAAAGGCTTCTGCTACACCCCTCCARAGAGCTCACCCCACTTCCAGCACACCAGCACAGGTTTTCTACACACACAAGCACGAAAACAGTCATGTTGAAAGAAATGAGCATTGCCCTAAGAGTTATAATTACAACTTAAAAGTTGGTGTTACAGATACATTGAATAGTTTTGATCTTTTGTTCTAGCAGTCAAGTGTTTTTATTCCTTTTTTATGGAGCTGTTTTACAGATGAGAAACTTTCATAAGAAAAGGCTAACYCTCCAAATAGTGTCAATTTTAAAGAAATACACCACCAAAACTCTACTAAATATCCAAAATTTTAATCTCAGAGTAATGAATTCTTTACAAAGAGATTTTAAAGATTCACATGTTGTGTACATATTCACAAAAGCAACAGACTAAGGCATATTCTCCATAGCTGTGTCCAATAAATAAAACACTTAGAAAAGCCATGTGACATGATTTCATTTAAACCTTGTCAAGATACAGGCAGCAAAATTTTCATATGTTTGACCTTCTTTTACATGTACTGAACTGACAGTTTATTCAATTATCGTGAGCATGGGCTAGATCCATTTCTAATCACTAAAACAAACATTCTAGGAAGAGCAGGAAGCATAAACCTTATTGTAAAGTGCTCGTAATTTTCATCATAATTCAGAAATGTTAAGAGATAATCTTACTACATTCCTTACATATCAAGTCTAGAAGTACAGTATGTACACAATCTACAGTCTTGTCTGTTTAAATAGCAAATAATTTACCTACACATCTCAAATGTGATCAGCAGCTGAAGGGAAGTTGAAAGGCTATTTTTATTCACCCAACGAATAAAACAAAACAAACCCCAGGCGAGTCATCTGATACATATATCCACCAGAATTCTCTCCATCTCCTTGACTAACTCTGATGACCCCACTCGTGAAGTGACTGCCAGCACGTTACCAACACAGACAAAATATTTCCTCTGCAAGAGAAACGTTTGGGTCTCCAGAACAGGCAAGACAAACTGCTAAGAGGAAATGTAATGAGACACACTAAGGCCATTAATTAAATAAAAGAAATATGTTACACTTGCTGAGATAAAATAACTCTGGACTAGACTGACCAGGAATAAAAATCTGGACCTTTTTCTTTTAATGAAATTTAGCACTTACAAAAATACAAAACTGATTAGAGGCATCTGTGACACAGTCACAAAGCCTCTCAGCTTTYTGCACAAAGTTTTCACCAGTGCATCTCATCCAGAGCCACAGCGTGTCTGCAGGTCTCTTCAGAGGAACAAGCCTCCTGTCTGAAGGCGAACAGCGCATCCCCYTCTGTCTTGCTACCAGAGCTGTCTTATGGGTTTGTGGCATGGAATGTTACTGAGGATACAGGTTAAGCTTCTTTCACTCGGATATCAGTGGTGAAGTGTTACTACTGAGTATCACCGTGCTCCCACAGCATACACACTTTTCGACATTCTCCTCAAAGTGCAACATGATGAGCTAGCTCTCAGAAATACACGCACCTTCAAATATAAGACTCTAGAGTGTTCATGAAGTACAATAAAAAATAYTGGACTTCCTCTTATTGTCTTTCTATTCTCATCAGCTATGACAGGCAACAATTTGCTCTCTTCCATCTTTTCTACAGCTTTAAAAATGGACTTCTGCAGAGGGATRCAGGAGTATAACCACTCATACAATGACATGGCTGACCTATAAAATAATATAATTACAATAAAATCAAAAACCRTAAAGTAAAATAAAATTGAACACTTCATAAATGAAAACTTAACTTTTGGTCAACATTTTTGCTAGTATAAAGACAAACATTTGCTGTACTAAATCACTTTAACATCTGCAGGAACAASATTCTTGTTTACTCTAGCCTCAGTCTGCTGTGTGTTAAGCCTGAGTTTTATGTTTTCCTAAAAGGAAAGGTATATAGGAGGTTGCAAAGCTGATTTTTTCCCTACTTGCACCCATTAGCAGATTCTTCTCTCATCAAACCATAATTATGTGAAAAAAAATGCTGTGACGTTCAGAAGAATAGAAGGCAAACACACACATATGGGCCACAGAAACTGTCACGGTGACAAACGACTCGGTGGGCTGCTGCCTTCTCCGCCCGCAGCAAGCTTGAGTGTCGTTAGCTTTCGAGGAGGATGCTGAGGACTCTTACGAAGGTTGTCGTCCATCTGCAGAGAAATAACGAGAGCCGGATCTGGCAAACAGTAGAATACAAATTATATGATTAGTCTATTTGTTGTGGGTCCAATCATGAATGCTGGCTTTTTTTTTTTTTCTTTTTAAACCTTATTATTTCAGTCCCAGCCAAAAAAACACATGCCTTGGTTCCTTTTCACTCCCAATATCTGTTTGTGTTAGAGCTACTATTCATTTAATTCGTATACGATATCAAACCCAGGGCAAATGGATGTGCTTCTCCTCAAATCATTTGGCCAAGAAAACTGAAGAAAGCAACATGGCTGTCTTCTAAAAGGCCTAAGTTTTGGTTTTGTAGAATAGTCAAATTCTCCTGAAAAGCAGGCCCGAAGTCAAACTGCTAACATCAGCAGATGCTCTTACAAGCTCAGCACCTTTCAGGAGTGAGTTTTTTTCAAATCAGAAACATCTGAAGGAGTTGGGGAAATTTGGATAACTTGAAGATCTCAAAAAATAATTAAGAGATTGTGATGTTTTCTAAAATACAGGTTAAGATCAATCTCTGACTAAAAAGATTCTTCATTTTCATACTGTATCATTCTAAGGCACTGCACATCACATGATATTAAAAAAATACTGCTATACAATAAACAGAACCACAGAAGACAGTACAGGGAAGATCTCAAGAAGTCATCTAGCCCATTCCACTTCCTCAAGGAAGGATCAGCTTTACCCAAATCACGCCTATTAAACGTCTCTGTAACCCATTCTTTAAAACTTCCACATTCATACTTCAGTGCTACAGAGAGGAGAGACAACCAGTATCTAATGCTACAGAAACTGTATATAACTGATGATCCATCTATATGATAGGCTGATCTTTTCCAAGCAGAACTGTTGTCTGTCCTTTTAGCCAGATTTTTTGCCTCTGCATCAGCAGACTAATTGCTTGCAAGTATTTTTCACACAAGCTACAGAATTTTTGATAGATGCTGAACGACAGTCTTGGAAACAAAGAATGCAAAGCAATAAAAGGTAGAGATAGAAGCAGGAAAAAGAACAATTATGAGTCATTGACTAGGGCACTCAGCTGGAGGCAAGGGAAGCTGGGTATTGGTCTTAGCTTGCAAGACAATTTCTGAGTTTTGATMAATACCTTTGCCTTCTTTTTTGTTCATATGTACACTTACTGAAAGACATCAGTCTTTTTTGGTATGCGCAGTTTCAAGATAATGTTCTTTTGATTGTAATAAAAATACTTCCAAAGCACAAGGCCTCATTAATCATCTCTTTCAAATTATSTAATTTTTCCTGTATCTCTATGCAAACTAACTCTCTAGAAAAGAAGCAATTAAAAATGTCCATTGTAGAGCTGCAGTTAATAAGCAAGAATATCATGAGTGAGAAACCATAAGGCATCAGGAAAATTAGAGACTGAAGCAAAAGTAACCTTTTCAATCAGGTTGGATTCCTTATTTACAAGCTGTGTGAGTTTCTGTAGATTAGCATCTACTGAATCCTGTCCAGCTGGAGAATGGCCTGGAGAGTAAGGTAGAAAGATGAAGAGTGAAAAGGTTCTTAGAAAAGGTTTCAAAACTCTTTAAAAAAATGCACTGGAGATAAAAATACTCTATGAACCTTATCCCCTTTAACAAGAATTTAAGTGCAAAAGATATTCTGCACCAGAAACAAACAGAAAAACTGAGTGTGAGCCATAGCAAAGAGATAGGTGTGTTTTGCCAATGCGTGACAGGCTTTAAAAGTAAGGATTAAACTTAGATTTTAATTTACAATTGTTTTTGCACAACTTTAAAATATCTTATTCATACAAATTCCAGCACGAACTGAATATAATCTACTCCGGCCTCAGCTCACAGGTGAATACCATCACTCCTAAACTAACTTGTTTATCCATGATAAAAGGGGGAGAAGAAACATGGCTTACCTGAGACACCTAACCTAAAGTAGAAACTTAAAATATCATCACAGAAACGACAGAGATTGGAAAGCTGTTTCAAATGCTCTTGTAATTGTACTCTGGGGAAGCACACTTTATAAAGAGGTGCAAGGAAACCAAACACAAAGGCATCCAAGGTAGAAGGCCTGAAAGAGTAACAAAACAAAACAGAGTGACTGAGACAGGATGTTAAAATCACTACTGCATAACTCTTTTCTGGGCATGTCAAAGACTACTTTGGACAGAGTGCAATCAGCCCTTCTGGCATCCCATTTTTTCATAAAAGTCTGCAAAAAGCTTTGCAGAGAATATCTACAGATTTCAGCATCTCCGGATGATAGGCAAGGGGGCAAATTGAAGCAGAAACTTTAAGATTAAAACCCCATCATGACATCACACACACTGCTTACACAARCCACTTGAAAACACGTTTCTGGCATAACAAAGACCATGCAGACAAGCTGCATGGCAGGGGAAACAAATCCTCCTTCATGCAATGGCCCAACGAACAGATGCTCCTTTTGGGACCCCTTGGAGTGATGTTGGTGGCATTCTACACAGGTACCACAGGAAGAAGAGTGTTCTCACCTCTTCCCACGGAGGTACTGACACCACCTCAGGCTAAAAGTGTTTTTTCAAATAGAAGTGCAGAAGGYGACATTCAGTGATTAGAAAAGCATTCTCAAGCGCTGTACTAATTCACCAAGCACTCCACATACTCTGAGCAGCTGTAGGCAGCATCTGCCTCTTAGTGTGGAAAATGCAGAATGAGGGAGGATACACTGAGACACTGCACTGATCTCATCAGTCCAAAGATCTCATTTGCACCCTGTTCCCTTTTCAGATCTTACCTGAAACAACGGCACGAAGCACAACCCACTGCACAGCATTTTAACATCTGGAGGTAACAAACCCCAGAGCTCACTGTGTCAGGTAGTACCTGTTTTCTTAGCCATTAAAGAAAATGTGCACTCACGTATTTCCAAAGAAAAACTGAGACGTTCCCAATCTCTTCGACAGGAGATTYAGGCATTCCTTGGCATCCCTGTATATCTGATAAGACACAAAACTAAGAGTCCTAGATGTAGTATGCACAGCATCACTCACTATTTGCCAATGTGTTAACATCTTTCAGTTCCTCTCTTTGACAGCACCAACTTACGAACTAAATTCTTCACTGCATGACACGTACCTGTGCTTCCACTTCAGTGAGACTGTAGAGTGGAGGACCACCCCTGGTCAGTAAGATCCTGTTAAGGGCTTCTCTGGACATCCTTCCAGGCAGATACAAACTCAGTGGGAAGGGAAATCTTGAGGCAAACCACGGTTTTGTCACACTGCAGTAGTTTTCTGCCTCGACCCAGAATGTGTGCAGCTGTATCAACACAAGGAAGAGCCTGAACAACTGACTAGAATTTGAATTAGAATAGTACATTTCTCTTCAAACCTTAATGTGCAAGCTCTCTGCCACGGATGCAGCAGGAATTATAATTTAAAGCAATCAAGTTCCATATTGAATTATATTAACACTTGGGATGTAGACAATTAAGGCCACTGCTAGCTTATATTTAAATGAAAAAAAAAAAGGAGGATATTACGTTGACATAAAATTACATTCACACATTGAGAGTGTGTGTATATACACATACACATTGTATATACACACACACATTGAGTGTATTTATACACACATACACTGTGAACAGAAACTATATTTAAAAACTTAYACACCTATAAAATGCAAAAGTTCTAGTTTCCAGAGTGTCTGAAACTACACCATATGTTCAACAGGATCAGGTTTAAAATCTTGTGAATTTTCTTTTGGGATTTTATATAAATCTTAAAAATAAGTTATGGGAGTGATGAATTTGAGAGCCCTGCAGAACAGCTGAAGAGACTGGCTTGTGACACATCTGATCAGAATAACTTTTCCTGTACAACTGAAGGTAGCCATTCACATACAACAGTGGCAGACCTAATGTCTGTGGATATTTATATCTCTAACATATTTGTACGAAATTGGTGAGGACAAGWGGCCATGTACTATTTAGAACCAAAGAACAAAGTTAGCAGTGGCTAATTTCTCAGAGGTTCTAACAAAACAGTTATAAAGGTCTTTACAGTTTGTACACCTTAAATTAGACACCATCACATACACCATATCTTACTCCGAGTTTTTTCAGAAGTATCTAGTGAAACAACAACAAAAAAAAAAGGCCAGAGTAAATTGTTTTTAGGATACTGTTCAGCAAAAAGCATCTAAAGCAAAAAAAAAAAAAAAGTCAAAAGTACAATTTAAAAATCTGTCATAAATTCATTATTATTAAGCTTCTATCAGATTCTTCACAYATCCTGCTTTTTCTCATTTTCAGAAGTTGCTAGGCTATAGTTCCTAAATTTGACTTGCAGAGCAAACATTCCAGCCAAGACTATCGTGTTACTTCAACATTTCTCCCATTGGGCACCTCTTATAATATCCACCTCCAAAAATTCTGCTCTCTGTAAAATATTTCCTGATATTTACCAGGGCAGGAAGCAGTTTCTCTTCAAGTAGTGCAATATAGGCCAGTGTATCAGCACCTTGTTTTGCAGACAATTCATAATCAGCATTGTATTTCTATGAATTAAAAAAGAACACACTTAACAACTATCAAGTTAGCAAATGCAACAGTATTTTTCAGGAAAAAAACAGAGGTTCCCTTGAATTTCTTCTCTTTACTTCTTCAGTCTCTGTCTTGCTTCCTTGCATTTTACATTCCTGCTTACCCATTCCTAGACTTTTGCTAACTTCTGTTCCCAAAATAACTCTTGTGCATGCCTCTCATTGCTTGCCAAGCAACTGTCCAGTAACACAAAGACAAGTTATCAGCGTTCATGGCTGTAGCAAACCTCTAGCAAATCATGGTCTTTATTTTTGGAGAGGAATGCTTTAATATCTCCTACCCTTAATTAGTTTTTTCAAAGTTTGAAAACAGAGTATCAACCACATAAGAGATCCATCATATAACCAGATTAATGCACTTGCAGCTAACTCTACTTTTTAATTCTGACATGGGAACCTTTTAACATGTATAAAAAGGGCTGGTAAATTTGGGGGATGGGAGAGAAAGTTTTATTAATTTAGAAGTCACAAAAGGTTAGTGCTAATCTTTATTTTTGTCTGAAAAGCATACATATCACTGTTATACTTTAATTGATCTTTTTTCCTCCAATAATAAGGAAACTTAGGAATTCTAATGTTAGGAAACTTCTGAATTTTAAAAAGACTGTCTAAACTACTATCTCAAACTTTTTTTTTTTTTGCATACTATTTTTCTTTCCAAAGAACGATTTAAAGTTTCACTAACATGTCATTCATCAGACAATCCTGACTAGGCAAACTGAATTTCCAATATAAGGACAGAATAGAAGGCTGGAGAACCATCTTAGAAATAAATAGACAAAGCCATGCTTTATTAGACATCTTCATCCTCTATGAAAAGAAACTGTATAGCTTTATTCTTTGTGCAAAGCATTGCATGTCCTCCAAAATACTGGCAAGTGTTGATCATACAGTAACATGATGTGCATCAGGAAAAAAAACTTGCAGACACTTTTCTGCTATAAACTACTAAAAAACTACAGTAGGTTAAAAATAAGCTTTACATATTATCCTACAAAAATAACATTAAGAGGCAAATACCCATCTGAACAGTTAAAACCACTCTTCTCAAACTGTGATCTCCTATGTCTGCAAAGCCATAATGCCATTAACACATTTCACTTAAGAGTGTGATGAAACTGCAGGGTGCTCAGTGAGAAATGCTCGATTGGGTCTAGTTAGCTGTCCTGATTTTTTTTTTTCTTCTCCTTTCTGTGTGTCTGTTTTTAAACTTTTCAGAGGACTAATAGTAAACCTTTTAAATAGCTATCTGTAATCTACCATTTTGTAGGACTTATGGATGTCTGGAAAATATGAGACCACAGGATCAGAAGTGAGTTCCAGGCTCTTGGAAGCCTGGATCAATATACAGAATGAACACAAATATGAAGTAGGATGCAGGAAAAAAAAAAAAAAAAAGGCAAGCCTGAATCTCTTGAAAGAGACCTACCTGCTTTCTCAAGAAGTTTAGTATTTTTGCTGGCTGAGAAATAACAGTGTCTTCCGATATCAAGATTGGTACCTCTCCTAAAAGGCATGAACCATACAGTCATCAGAACTTACATGTAAAACTTCTAATGTACAATGATTAGACACTTCACCTATCTCCCTTCTCTCCACAGGATACTCTCATCTTCCAAATGCATATGCATAAACTAAGTTTTACTGTATTGTGTYGTTAATTTAACTAAAAGGGACCCACATCAAATCACACTGAAGTCGATGCCTCTAATAGATTATTGATGCTTTGCAAACTAGTTACCTGCATTTCAGATACCCATCTTAAAAACAAAACAAAACAAAAACCATCAACCCAGCCCAACTCCTCATTCAACTCACCTATCCCCAGGCCAACCCTTCCCTTTGCTTCCTGCCCTTCCCTTCCAAATCCATTTTGGCCACTTGTATTCTCTTGCCTTGCTGCAACYACTGTCCAAACCACCAGGACAGACCCCAAATAACTCTCTTCCCTGGCAGCACCCTACCCAGATTAGATTGATCAAGACTAGATCAAGACTGAATACACTCTAGAAGAGGGGCTGTCTTACACACATGGTACATTCACTTTTCACAATGAGCCAAAAATGACTGATACTTTAAGAGCACACAGCGGCACAGTTACCAGCAACATGTTACTTGGATTTTTGGGAGTATGGACTTCATGTATTTTGACTATCAAGAAAGTCGAAGGATTTCTGAGAGCCTGTTATGCCTAGATAGTTCATGGTATTTTCTGCTAGCAATAAAAAAAATACATTAAAGAACAAAAGTCAAAGGCCCAAAGTCTTGTGTGGACACAGTAATGCATAAACTAAACACGCGGCAAGTATACCTAGAATACATGCAGACAAAAACTGTGTTGTGGAGCAAACAGGTGAGTAGCAAGTATCCGACTTTTCCTGTCTCGTTACCTATCTTGAACCTCTCTGACAACTGGATGGTGAGTTACCTGTTCGAGTTCAACTTGTCCAGCTAAGTGCAGTAGTTAGGATCCCACTGATACATGCAGTGCTCCTTGAGACTCACTCTCAACTCCCAATCGCACCAGCATTTTAAATTTTGCATAATTTTAAGAAAACTATTTTCATATACCTGTCTAGTTACTGACATTATAAACATGCAAACTGCAGAAAGCTTAAAAACTTGTTTTACTATACCACCTATTTAGACTGAGACAGAAATAGGAGAATAGTTAGCATTATATGCACARAGTCTACGTAAAGTGCCCTCAGGGAACTTAATTCAAACCTTCCAATTACTTTATTTCCATAAAATCATTACATTCCGTCGCGTAAACTCACTTATAGACATGCCATGGACACAACAGGCCCAAAGTGGGGCAGGTTGCTCACGCACACAAAATCAAAGGAAACCCTGAAATAACTCTGAAATTTGAACCTTCATTTAAGAAGTGACTAYAATTTGTTTTYTGTGGGTTTTTTTAAAGAAAAAGAAGCAGAGAGTGCAGATGAAAAGGTACCTTTTGGAGCTTTCCAGGACTTATCTATGGCATTCACTGTCACGGGAGCACCAGTAAATTTGGCATAAGCCTGGAAGATTGCAGAGAAATAATTAATTGATTAATAAAGCAGGCATTGAGCCGGCATGGGCGGCTATGAAGCGGCGCCCCCGCCGCCACGCCCGTTAACCGACGCCCACCGACGTTAACGGCCGCCCGCCGGCCCGGGGCCCCTTCCGCGGCGCCGCTGCCCCAACCCGCGTCCCCGCGCCAGGCCCCGCGCGCGAGGCGGCCCCGCGCGCGAGGCGGCCCCGCGGAGCACCCGG